>JAFMSR010000001.1:10586983-10621983 GCA_022818135.1 Saxidomus purpurata | reverse complement strand
TAAAATGTATTATTATTATATATAACAGTTCAGTTATTCTGATACTGAGTCACATAGTTTGTATTTGTAAACAATTAGCATCGATTGACCTAAATCGCAACATACTGGTACTAGAGTATATGTGACGTGGACTGAGAAAATGGGTCCAGATGAGCATCAACTATTACTGCGCAAATGTAAAATGACAAATAACCAATTTTCACCAAATTTCAACTAGGCGTAACCATTTAAAAAATGATGTTTATTGGAAATGGCATTCAAAAATATGCATGAAAATGATTCTATCATGTCTTTATCGTAAAGCATATTACCATAGCAACCACTAATTCTGTCACATTCGAAAAAGTGAAAATGAGGGCACGGTCAATAAAAATGAGGATTTATTGAAAAGTTGAGAAATGACAACAAAATTAAAACAAGCGAAATACTATACAATAAATTATGTGTTATCAGTCGAAATTTCAAAAAAAAAATACTGCCAAATGAATGTGTAACAATGCAATCTACAACGTCAAATATATTGACGTTAAAATTACTGTTTTGACGTCACAAACGTCATTGTGAAGAATAACAATGTGTGTTATCGGAAAACAGCAACTTTAAAGAGTTGGTAGAACTTGAAATTTTCATATAGTCCAGACTCACACTTTACAGGACGGGAACAGAGAAAAAAATCCCCACTAACGCCCCTAGTAAATTGTTTCTAAAAGTGACTTAAGAAATATTCCACTATAAAGGATGGCAAACTAACTTTTTCAACTTTTAATTTTTAATTTTTTTACACCCCTTTTATTAAAAAATAAAAAACAACCACCCCCCCACCCCAAAACCCCACCCAACCACCCCCCCCCTTTTAAACTATTTGTACTTTATTTAAAAAAAACTTTAGTTTTATAAAAAAATCTCGGCTCTTCAAGCTGTCAAAAAAACAAACTTTTCTAATTTACTTTAATTTGACGTCATAAAAAACGTCATTGTGAAGAATAACAATGTGTGTTATCGGAAAACAAGTATAACTTTAAAAGTAGTTGGTAGATTTACTTGAAATTTTCAATTCATAGTCAACAGACTTCATATTTTTATAAAAAATATCCATAAAAACCCCCCCCCCCCCCCCCCCCCCCCCCCCCCCTACACTTTTAGAAAACATGTAAAACAAAATCTGTGATTTTTACTCTTCTGGACCCATTTTCACAGTCACATATATTATTTTAAATCTTAGATTATAAACCTCCAGTCATGGCCATTTATTGCTAAGTCGTCACTTTGTAGCAACGAATCAAAGTCAGCTGGCTTAGGTTATTGGTAAAATCTTAAGTAATAGAGCTCTTTAGTTTATAGTGCAATATATTTTGCCGTTTCAGGAAATCGCAAATTTAAAGTACATCTTTCTTTCTTTAAAATAATATAGATATCAATTCTGGAATGGGGTGTTTTTTGTGGAGGTACATGTAATTTGTTCCACCTATAACTTAGCTGAAATGGTGCTTACCATAGTTCTTGCATAAAATGTTCATTATACTCTTGCATAAAAATGTTCTTTATACATGTTATACACTATGCTAGTGCGTGCATGGAGAAAGGCACCTTTGCTCAAGCATACACGGACAAACCCACCTTTTTTCATGCAACAAAAATCGCCTCATTCCAGAACTGATGTCTTATTCCGATGTTACATAATACAGTTTTCTTTGATCATTTAGTAATAATGTAAAAAAAACTGTATCAATGAATTCGAGTGATATACTTCCTTTATAATTATGATACATTACAAATGACATTGTATATTTTAATGTTTTTATTTCACAGGTGAGGGTGGTCAGCCTATATTTACGACGATGGAAGAGAAACAAGCTGCAGATAGATCTACGCATGAATTTGGGTTTAACATGATCAACAGTGACAAGATATCACTGGACAGAACTATCCCTGACACCAGAATGGATGAGTATGTGCTGACTTCTTGTCACATTTTATTAGGGGTCAAAATTGATTACCCAATTCCAAAGAAGTAATATTAGTTTGCATTAAGGGGTTATAAATTTGCAGTCGGAACAAAATGAACATGAAAGCAGTTCTCAACAAGGATAGAAGCATGTAAGAAGTTATACACATGATAAGTTTGTACAGTTGCAATAGCCAAAAACCTTTGTGTATTCTTCAGTTTCTAGGAAAACTATGCTGATGAATTTAGATATAGTTGTTTATGTTTCAGTTTCAGTTTCTGTAATTTAAGACAAACTTGAGACTTGAACTTTATTTTTTAAAACTGTTGGACATCAGGCTTTACTTCTGATCTCCAGAGTGTAATTAATTCAATTTGAAGCATAAAAAGATGTTAGAGGCATGTTGATTGTTTGCATATTGTTAAGTTTTGTAGTTTTTGCAAACAATACTGTGTATGCATTTATTAGAACATAACGATTTTATATTTTACATTACAGGTGTAAATATTGGCATTATCCGGAGAAAAGTAAGTTACCAACAGCTAGCGTAATACTGGTGTTCCATAATGAAGGATGGTCTACTCTAGTACGCACTGTTCACAGCGTAGTCAACATGTCTCCACCAGAACTACTAAAAGAGGTTGTCATGGTTGATGATTTCAGTGATAAAGGTAGGTTATGTCCTTGACATTGTAACTGGTATGTACTCATTTAATATTTACTCTGGAATTGCTCTTGAGACTCCATCCAGATGGAAAATATCATAATAGGACATAAGTCTCATGTAGATTTCAATAGGAGACTCTATGTATTCTATTTATTTTTAGCTCGCCTGAGCATGAAGTGCTATTAAGACTGCATTTTTCACTGGATCTTAATGAAACTTGGTTAGAATGACTGCCTTGATAAAATTTAGGTCGAGTTTGAATATAGGTGATTTGGGATCAAAAACTAGGTCACGTGGTCAAATCTTAGAAAAACCTTTTAAATTCATTGGATCTTCATGAAAATTAGTCAGTATGACTGTCTTGATGAAATCTAGATTGAGATTGATAATGGGTCATCTAAGGTTAAAAACTATATGGCTTGGTTATATCATAGATAAACCTTGTGTATGCCACATATGGACATAAGTACTGTAGGTCTTGGCCCTCTTGTTTAAATTAGATCTTCGAAACAGATATCATTTTTGGAGAAGTGGGTCACAGTTTTTTCATATATATGTCTTAAAACAGATGTTCAATATCAATAAATTTGTTACCTTTATAGCAAATGGCCAAATACCTATTTTGAGAGAACTTATGGCAACACCAATTTGCTGTTGCTTTGTCGTATTTGTGGTTTTACTATATGCACATGTAGACACTGAACCGCAATGCTGTTTGTTGTGAAGTAAAATTCCCTGTATAAGAACCATTACCTATAAATCAAACAGAATAGGTTGTTATTGATTCCCCACATGGTACTTCAATTAAATTGAGAAATTATCTATGATTAATCATTTACTGATAAGTGGCCTCATGGTGCTGCATTATATACCTATCTATTAAAATCCTCTATAAAACTCCATTTTCATGACTCGTTAGGAGGTCTTTTGTTTTTAACCAGCTGATCAAGGAAACTTTAAGGAAATGACTTTACCTAAAAAAAAACATTTTTGATACATGTTGTATACTTAAATTTAGCATAATACTTGTACATGTACTTTTGGGCATACTTATACAGCAGTTTTCAGTTTTAGCCTTGTCTAAATGTGTTTGTAATGTAAATTTTATGTAAATCAGTGTCAGAGTCATAGGTGTGTAAGAAAAGGTGTACATGTATTAGTTCTATTACTGGCACATGATAACATAATTGACATCAAAGTACAGTAGTCGGAACGTAACAGTTGTCACACGGAGTGCACGATACACGCACGATGTACGCACGATACACGCACGTTAGACGCACGTTGCCGCTGGTAAATCACGATGGCATTCGAACGATACCGATATACACGATGTAGAAGCGCACGCTACACGATAAACGGATTATACACGTTATACGATCACTTTGAGATTTCACATTTTATCTAGACTTAGACCTTTTAATCAGACCGAAAGAATAAGATCAATTAGAGGTTTCATACCTTAACAATAAAAAATGACATCGATAAGTGTCAAAGATCCACAGTTTTCATATCACAGTATGTGTCAAATTTGAACACCTGTCGGAGTGACTTTGGCAGGAAATTGATCCCGATTTGAGAGAAAACGGGCGTAATTAATGTTAATTGCCATCTACACTTTTCGTTAAATAAATTCTACATTAAAGATACTTTTTTAGGACCGTGTTCAAGTATAATAATTTTATACTGGAACCTTGAATTGATATGTTGATGGGTGTCAAGTGGGTGGGGTAAATTGACATTGAAGAAACTGAAAGCTTGAAATGGCGTTTTGAATAAATCAAGCATTTGGAACGGGGTTTTTAATGTTATTTTGTAGTATTTATAGTTGTGATGATTATACAGCCCTAATTTTGACCAATGTTTTAATAGAAAAAGTTTTCAACAATATTTAGGTTTTTTCCGGTAGCCCGAAAGTGAAAAATGTCCCTCTAGAAATCTAAGATTATTCTAAGAGGAGAGAAGATAATTAAAGCGCAATGCAGTATTTATGTACTGTGGACTATGGTGATTAATTCTATGTAAAGTTTTATATCATGTTATTTTTATATTGTGTTTTAGTGGTCCTATTCTATAGGTGGGGTATATAAAAACACATAGAAAAAATGAACCTCTAGGAAACAGTGATATTTTCTAGAGTGAAGAGGGTTATTAAAGTTAATCTTTTATTTCAATGTAGTTTAATTCTTGGCACGCAGTTTCATATACTTTATGTCACTGCTACCATTCTTTTTAGATTCAGAACCCCTGTTGAGGTGGTTTGAGTAATACTTTATTGGGGTAGTAATAAATTTAAAGTAAAATTAAACAGACTGTTATGTATTATAAATTTTCTCACCCATTTTGGGATAAAATTTATAAAACTTTCTAGGAAATGAACTAAAAAACTGATTAAAAATCATTTGCAAAATTATTTTGGACCCTCTGTAGAATAATGGAATGGTCCAATTGCATGACACAACTCTGCATCCAGTGGTGGATAGCAGATTCAGTTAGAACCCTGGAGAAGACACATCTCACAGCCTAGATTATACAGTCTCAAAATGCCATATATGGTGTTAACATATACATGTATGTACATGAAACATATAATCTTATATGGAATTATATGTTTATTTGATATACTGATGATGAAGAAGATACAATGAACATCAATGGATGGTTAATTACTGGGCAGAAAAATGATGTACATTCCAATGTCTAATTTATCTGATGGCATTTTTTTACATAAGTAGTTTCATCAGTATAAAGGCTATGAGATAATAGCATTTAGATTTTGTTTGCATATCCTATGTACATAAGTCTGATGATATTATGAGGTGGTAACACATGTACATATACCGTCTCCCTTGGTCTAGTGGTTTAGGCATCCGCCTTTGGAGTAGGAGGTCGAAGGTTCGAGCCCACCAGGGGTCCCTTTCTGATATAGCTGGTTGGTGAGCCACCAGCTAGTTAAATAATGGTTACCGTATGCCTACCTGCCTGGTGCCTGGCATTAAATGGTAGGATTCGGGAGGTACATGTGCTCAAAAAGTCTCTCATAAGTCAGAAATGGCTGGCCCTTTAAATAGGGGTGACACTATAATAAAAAGCACTTTACCTTTTACTTTTATACTATACATGTAGTAGATCATTTGGAAAAATTGTTCTTGGAATACACATGTAGCATTAGCAAATAATTTGATGGAAGACTGACAACAATATGAAAGGCTAAGCAACACTCTATATTTATAAAGGGGGTGTAACCTCACATGTTTCAAAAACCTCAATAACTATGAGACTGCAGAATGAGCTAGCAATGATGGTACTCATGTTTTGTTTTAGTTATTTTGGAATTTAGATATGTAGAAAGAACTTAAAAGATCTATATTTGTTCAAATTGATGTAAGCTAGGCATTTTAAGGAAACTATCAGAGATGAGGAACAAATTTAATAAACCGGACAGAGTTCAAGCACCACCTCTGCCACACTTACAGGAAAAAAGGCCCTTTGAAAGTTTTTAAAATGGTTTCAATTTATGAAACTAACCAGAGGAGATCAGTGTGAAGTACTATATGACTACATAACTATACAACCGGTCTACTGAGACCAGAGTAAATTGTGACTTAGTAATAGATGTGATTTTCATATTATTTTTCTTTTATTAAGCTATTAAGATTACAAACTACACACAATTAATATAGAGGTGTTCAAAAATAAAACTACAAAACAATAGGTGTTAGCCGGTATCACTGGCTTTATGGGAAGTCCACACAAGCACAACTTTGCCATCTTAGCCTTAAAAGAAATCTTATTTTTTAAAATGTTTTATTCATTTTTATACAACATGATTATGGTACTCTTTTAGTGATATTATACTATTGTATACTTAAATAATGAGCTCTTTGCAGAACTTACTACTTAATTTAATTAGGATCTTCAGTAAAAGAACTACTTGTAATACTAAAATACAATTATTAATCAAGTGTGAGGGTTCTCACAAGACTGATATATATTACAAATCTAATAAAACCTATTTCAAGGTATACAACTTGATTAAAATCAATTTTTTCTATGTGCTCCTTCTGAAGTAAGAGTCTGTTATAGTTAAACTGGTAAGAAAGATGCAGGTGATCAGATGTAGCATCTGTATGGCCAGTGGCCAGTCCAAATCTGCAAGGATCTGCTTACTGATCATGATAAAAGGGTTGATGTGTCATTCAATTGGAGGTAGTACAAGTAGGTTTGTAAGTAGAAACCGGCTTACATTTATCCTGAACCCACCCCCTACCCCTCCGTCCCCAACATATTACAGATAATAGCCAGTGAAATTTTTGTTTAATTATAATATTATATGGTGCCATACGACAGTGCAAACTACCATACAGTACCGTATTAAATTATATATAAGATATAAATTACAGTTACAGTATTTTATAACTGAAACAGGCATTAACAGGTACAGTGGTTGGGCAACCCCTACCAACATGTCACCCATCACTCCCTGCTAATTTCTGCTATGTGCAGACTATGATTTGCTAAATAATAACAAGATTGAATTTTTATGTTTTGGGTTGCCAATTTAAATCAACACCCACTAACCAGTGAAACAGCATGTTTACTACTACAATTAAAATACTAAGTACTTACTGAAATAAAAAATTGCATTTATACAAAAATTGTTTAGGATTTTTGACTAGTGACCTACAGGATGGGGTCTGATAGCAACTGGAGTAAATTAGATAACTAATTTTATCAGTCATTTGACAGTCTACTATGTTATTCTCCAACAACCTTTATACACATTAACTTAGGGCTTTTCTTAGACTGAGAATAATTATTAATAGTGAAACCATGCAAGTCCAAGCTTATCCATTTCTGGCTTGAATTTTTAGTCTCTGTGTGGTGAAAGCTATGCAGTCAAATAGCCAGTGAGGGGTGTTACATTTTACAATGCACTAGATGCAAACCTGGTCAACCCAAAGTATGTACCAACCGAGCTGGTTGGTAGTAAGTTTGCCAGCCTAAGACGTGTGATTGATTTGTCCATTTTGTAATTTGTCAAGTATCCCATAGGACGGCCAGGTCGCACTGTTTTGTGGCAAAATGTGTTTGTTTTAAGTTTCAATTCTCTACACCATCCATCCAGGATAGTGGTTAATCCCGGCATATATTTCTGTGGGTGAGTATGGTATGTCCTGGATCATGGCCCCTAAACCAGGCCCCTTTTGTCTGCATCATCTGCTCGCATTACCAGATATCATAAACCTACATGAGCTGGGCACTATAACATGGTAACTGGTAAGCCTGTTTTTAGGCATTGATAAAATTTATGAATAATAATAATGTATTCAATAACTCTGGTCTAGAATGACTGTTTTTTTATTTCATTGAGAACAGAGATGATAGTGAATCTGAAAATATATACAATATAGCAAGTTTTTTAGGTTGATGATGTAAAAGACAGCTCAATGCAGTGTCTATTGTTATCATTTCTGGTATAAATGCAGGAACAGGTTATAGAGTATTCCTGATAAATGGAACAATAATTTGTCAATCTTCCTATGATGGCAACATACATGTTTAGATGGATTACAACAGCTGAAGCTAATATACCAGAGCCTGGATTTTTAGACCCATATATGTAGATGTCCAGAATGAAAATATCTGATCTATCATTTGAGTTTCTAACTTTGCGAGATGCGGTATGTCAGATTTGATCATTTTGTTTTCATAGGGCACTTGTAGGAGGATCTTACAAAATATCCGTGCTTTATGATCTCACTGACCAAAACCTTGACTTTCGCTCAATATTTGAGAATCTATTCCTGGCGCCCCAGTCTAGGGCGAACCCCAGCCTCAAGTTCAAACAGGTAGGCAGGAGAGAGGACAACGCACAAAGGGCCAGCTGGAGGCCTTAATTAATTTTGGACAATATTCAGACCCTGTTTTGAATGACAATGAGGCATTTGATGAGACTCAAACTAATTATTCAGTCAAAGTCAATACGTAATTACCTTTCTCTTTTATGTCAGCTAACGGATATATTATTCCAATCAGGCAGTATAGGGGACATTTTGGTCATATGGGGGACGTTTTTGGTCTGGGGACGTTTTTGTTTTGGGGACGTTTTGGATTGCTTCGGACTTTAAATATTTTCGTAAAAGTGTAGTTGATTCGGCGTATTATTTGCATATAGCCAATAAAACACTTGTTAACATCATACCCACGATATGTTGCTTCGATACAGGCGTACCTTGTCTGCTGCACTTTAAGGAATGCATTGACAACAGCAGTTTAGATAAAAAAGATGTCCTTTCCGTTGCAAAAATAGACCTAAATTTGGATATGAGGTGAAAATGTCTTCGACCTGTCCCAGGAAGTCTTTCCCGGCCGCAACTACACCAAATAATATAAACTGAAATCAACACTTTTTTGGGGGGAGATGTGCACGCTAAGTAAAACGATTAACTACGAAATACACCATCGAATCGTACGTATACCGTATGGATTATCGTGCATCGCGAATCGTATATCGTGTATAGTATATGGTGCCGTTGCCGATGAATGATACGATATGATACACGATATACATTGACAAAATACACAATGAGTGCACGCAACGTTACCACGTTGCACGCACGTTATACGCACGATATACGCAAATTTTGACAACTGTTACGTTCCGACTACTGTACCAGGAGCACCTTGAATTTACTGATATACATGTAGAGAGAGGATAATGATAAAACTTTGTTCTATTCACTCTAAAACAATGTTGACATATTTGCCTTTCTATTGTGTTCAAGTCGTTTCTTCACGAAAAAAAGTTGTAAGAAAGCGTCCCTTTTTTTTGCAATGTCATTGAAAAAATACTGCACTATATTTCCTACATGTACAATGTACTTAGCAATTTGAAATACAAAGTTTGGAATTTTTTAGTACAAATAAAGGTCAATTTTGCTGGTAAGACACCTTTCTTGGTAAAGTAATAGTTACTTGTATTTCTACCTTTGAATTCAAGGGGAGCGGTGGTGTAGAGGTTAAGGTGTCTGTCGCTCATCCCAGAGGTTGCAGGTTCGAGCCCCACTGGGGTCACGACCAAACCTCCTCATATGGCACCAGTACTGGTTTTTCCAGGAAGCGGACGCGAGAGTGACTCGATAAGCTGAAAGCTTTCTTCACAATCGAGCTAAAATGATTAAGCATTGTTAAGTATAAACTAAACTAAATATCATGAGCTAATCTTTTGATAATTTATATTGATTAAGATACAAACAGTAATAAACCATGTTTACAATATTGTGTTTTCTTCTCAGAGCATTTAAAAGACAAGCTGGACGACTATATGAAAGAATACAACAAGAAGCATAACAACGTGGTGAAGATTTACAGAAATAAAGAACGTTTAGGTCTTATAGGTACACGAACGCGAGGGGCGGAACTTTCCACCGGAGACGTCATAGTCTTCCTCGATGCCCATTGTGAATGTAACAGGAACTGGCTGGTGCCATTACTTGGTAGAATAGCTTATGACAGGTAACATGTTTACACTTTGCTCTCTTTGCTGCTTTTTCGCCACTTAAGGTTGAAGAGACCTCAAACGATACAAAAAGTGTATCATGCAAAACTTTAGAGGTTTGTTCAGTTATCATATTTTATACATGTTACTTGATAAGGATAGTCCTCTGAGGAAAAATTGAGAAATCTTACAGCTTGGTCAGCATGGTCAGTGAGTTTTGTCTGAAGAAAGTTATTAAAGTTTAAAGAGTTGTTACCTATAAATATAACTCTTTTATAGCTGTTTGGCATTATCATAGAGGAGCTGATATAAGTAACACTAAAAAGTGAATTTGAAGGTTGTCTGGCTAGCTCTGTGGTTCGAGTGCTGGCTTCCTACAGTTGCAGCCTGGATTTGATACCTGGTGTCGGCATGTGGGATGGTTATGTTGTAACCAAGCCAGACAAGGTGGTTTTCTCTTGGTACTCTGCCGTAAAAGGCTACAGCAACGTGACCATCTGTGCCAATGAGCATGATCTAGCACAAGTTGTATAACTTGTATTGCACTTGTAGTAAAATAAATACAGTTTAAATCAAGTGAATTTATACAAACTGAAAGTGGTTATGTTTTCCTTATTACAGCAAACGTCAAGTGGTATTTGCAGTCACTGTGGTATTTGCCTTAGATAGGTTGCTTTGTATTTATCTAGTACATGTAAAGGTTTCAAATTTCTTAAAGTACCGGTAATGTAAAAGCTTATTTTCTGAACTAGTTCTATCATGTCTATGGGCAGCAATTTTAAAGGCCTTTGAAACTCACGTCTTGAATTGATAATACTTGCTGGCATATTCTGGGATAGCAGGAATTGTTGTCATGGGAATAGAGATAACAGTTTCCTTTAACTGATAACAAATATCTTAGCTGCGACAGATTTAGTATAAAAATTGTAGCGACAAGAACGCAGTCTATTTTCAGGTGAATAAATTGTCTTATTTAATTGTTTCCCTATATATTTCACAAAACCTCAATTTACAGAACCATTATGGCTGTCCCAATTGTTGACGGGATAAATTGGGATAATTTTGCCTATGCGTCGGTGTACGGTGCCGCTACAGCGCATCACAGGGGTATATTTGAGTGGGGATTTCTCTACAAGGAGAGCCAGGTCCCACAGAAAGAGTTACAAAGGAGAGAACATAATAGCGAACCATACAGGTAGTCATTGTGTAAAGAAGACGTGAGTCAGTGATGTGCAGATTGTGATCTGTGTAAATGTGTTGTAATGTTATGGGGTTTGTTTCAACTCAAATATTTTAGTACAGTACATCAAATAGTCTGAAATATATTTGATGCATTCAAGTCAACAGTAATCATGAAAATCTGTAGGTGTACTGTAAATTGAGTTATTTTTGCGTGATGAAAGTTTCACGATTTGTGAGCAGAAAGACCTTTTTCGCAAGTTTTAAATTTGCAAAAGGAGAATTCTCTAATAGTAAATCTGTGTGATTTAAATATTTCACAAGAAATTAGCAAAGTGGCAACTTCACAAAAATAGCAAAAATTAAATTAGTAAAGTGGCAACTTTGCAAAAATAGCAAAAATTAAATTATCACAAATATTACCCAATTTAGAGTTGAAGGACCAGAGAAAAGATACAAGAACAAAATACCTAACAATTTTGTATATGCAGCAGGAAAAAATGGAGCTATTGAATTCCAGGAGTTTTCATAGATCTTCATGCATAAAAGTAAATGGTTAAAATATCAGAAAACCTGAATTATCTTTCTGTTGCAGATTTCAAATTTTTGTTCCAAAGCTCTTTTATATGAATGCTGTTATTGAAATTAAGTAAGTCACTGGAAATTTGAGTTGAAACTTCCTTACGCATATTATACATGTACATCTATATACATGTGTACAACACAGTTACTGATTGAATGAAACTAGTAAATTTTTCCACTGACTTGAGAACTATGTACATGTTTTTTTTTGAAAGCTCAGGATCTAAATTATTTCACTTCCTTTTGTAACATGTCACATACTGATGCACTGTAACAGAAAAAGACCTTTACAAAGAAACATTCAGACATAGACTCTCAGGTTGTGGAAACAGAGTTTGATTCATATGTGTAAAACTTGCATTTACTGGAATTAAACACAGTACTCCTGTAGGCAGTTTTAGATAAAATCATTTGACCTAATAATGCATTAACTTTATATATTCAGCAAATCATATCTTTACTTCTTTTAGAGAAAATGTAATAAAAACATATTTGGTATACATTTTACTGTAAACTGTCCAAATTCCAGTAAAAACAGGTTTTCGTTTTCTTAAAAAGTGTTTAACATAACTAACTTGTGTTGCAATTTAAATTTAACTTTTTTAGAACAATACTGGCTGTACCAACAGTAGATATTATAAACTGGCAAACCTTTGAATACAGTAGTCTGTTTTCACCTGGCAGTCGAAGAGCTGGTATTTTTGATTGGGGATTCCTTTACAAAGAAATGCTGGCCCCTAAAAGGGAGCTTGAAAATAATACGTATCAAAGTGAACCATACAGGTTATAATTATGGCATGGGGTGTATATTTTTTTTAATCATGTATAATAATCCTATACATCCCATCAATACATGTACCCATTTACATGTATACATGTACATTGTATATTTAAATACATATATACCATAAGAAGTTTGATATTCTCCATTCCATGTGTTTACCAAATTGAATATTGGTTATTTAATCCAGTATTAAGTTTTGTTTGTTTATCCTGTAGTTTAAGATAGTTTCCAATAATGTTTGTATCGATCATTCTGTTAGCTGCTTTTGTATACAAAACCTAAGCTGGGCTAATTAAATATTCATTGAGTTTAGTTTTAAACCAGTTCATTTCTTTCTGATGAAAATTTGTTACACAATGGTGTCTGCTTTCTGTAAAAATGGTGCTGGTACCCTATTTGGAGGTATGGTTGTGATCTGATAAGGGTTCAAGCCCCTATTTGTTAATGCCACAGGGGAGCATACCCCAGGTTGTAACCTTGCAAGTGTTTGTTACCCCAGATGTTAATACCAGAGGGGGCATACTCTCAAGGTGTGATCCTATAAGGCTTCAAACCCCAAGTTGTAACCCAAAAAAAGATCATACCCCACGTTGTGGCCCCTCAAGGGCTCATACCCCAAGCATATTTATTAAACAAAGCTCCCATTTGAGTTTAATAGTCTAAGAATGGTACATACAACACATATACATTGTATAGTCAGTTTCACAGTTATACTTACTGGTACCAATACATAATGCAGAGTTCATTTTAAGTGATTTCCCATGCTCTTGAGTTTAAATCTTCTTTTGTGTTTGGTGTTTTGTGGTTTTGTTTCTTACATATATGTTATATATAGCAATTAATTTCAGCTACACACCAGCCTATCTACCAAGTAAAACTATTGAATCAATAAATGACATTTTTAAAAAAATTCAAGATGTGCGCATTTTTCTTTAATCGTAATTTTTCTGAAGAAATTATAATGATTGTTCTGCCTAATGTATGATGTAAAACCTTGTACATGTACAAACAATTATATACAGTATGTATATGTTTATCTGAATATATGATTTACATGTTACAAGACACACTTAGATAGCTTAACAAATGCCTCTCCAATTTTTAGGTCACCTACCCATGCTGGTGGCTTGTTTGCAATGGATCGGAAGTTCTTTTTTGAGATGGGAGGATATGATGAAGGGCTTAAGATCTGGGGTGGTGAAAACTTCGAACTGTCATTCAAGGTAACAACACATAGATATTATAAGTTCTCTTCTGTGAGCGTATTTACAAAGCAAAAGAATGAGGCAATTACCAGCAATAATGAAACTAAGTTAGCGTAAATGGAACAACATATACTTAAAAACTTCTTTAAAAATGCAATTTTAGAATAAGTCAAAGATTGTGAGCGATAAGTAAAATTGCTTTTTTGCAAAATTGTTGACATTTACAAATGAAATTATGCTGGCTTTTGTAATGAACTTGTTGAATAAAACCAAGGAATGGCAAAAAGAATAGTGTTCTTGAATTTTCCAAAGTACATTAGCAATGATCACATAATACCATTACATCCCTGGATGCGTTTTAAAAGTTTTTAAGTAAATAATCTATGTTGATAAGACAAAGTTAATAAATTGTAATGTATAACAAGGACTGGTTTATTCTGCTGGCTTGGTGCGGAAGTATTACAATGTGCTAAAAATGCTAGTTAATATAGGAATAACTATGTTGTAATTTTGATATTTGCGACTGTATATACGGTTTTTAATGGTCGCAAATATTTTTAATGGCGACGGCGTTAGCCGGAGCTGTTAAAACTGTTTGCGACTATTAAAAACCGTATATACGGTCGCAAATATCAAAATCACGAAATAGTTATCCCTTTTCTAACGCACAATGTGTCTAAATGCGATAATTAAAATGCCGTTCGAATTTTGCGACTATATATATGTTATTTTATAGTCGCAAATTTAAACGACGTTACCAATCAGAAACAACGTTACATCGGTACTGCGTTAGAATACAATTTTTTAGGAAACTGGAAAAGGTTTTTATTGATTAATTACAATGTTTAAACGATTTTTAGGCACTAGATAGCTATGCTATGATATTAGTGTTTGTTGCTCAAAATAGCCATGTATTCAATGCGTTTCCAGCTTATTTTATGAGGCCTGCAGATGAATATATTATTTCAATCAACATCTACTTCATTCTAAAAATAATGACAAATGGTAAGTTTTATGTATCTTTACACTTTTTTTACCCAAATTGCTCAAACACATTTCTTATAGGCCTGCAGAGGCCTTCAGAATAAAGACGTCTGTAAAACAGGCACTGTTAACATGTTAAGAAAGTATCTAAATCAAGTGGAACTAAGCAGGCCAGGGTCTGTTTAAGTTGAATTTTCCAGTTTTCACTGCAGCTTTCAACATGTACTTACGGCTTCAACATGCGAATATTTTCATTTGTGCATATATGTATGTATATTGATTATATATGAAACTGAAGGTGTATTTCTGTTACAGATTTGGCAATGTGGTGGCAGTATAGAATGGGTACCATGTTCTAGAGTAGGACATGTGTATAGAAATCATATGCCATACGGTTTTGGTAAACTTGATGTCAAAATTCCTGTTATATTATTGGTAAGATGTCTTCTCAAACATACATTGTAAGTTGTATTAGGGCGGACAATAGCGGTTTAGCCTGATCTAGCAACCCAGTTTGTTTTTTACAATTTTAAATAAAATAATTGAAGTATGCAAGATTAATTATGATATGTAAGTCCTTGAGTAACCCTTAGGTTCTGAATATTTATACTCCCGAATATATCATGATGACTGTACCATAATTTTACCCCCGTCAAAGAAGTTTAAGGTCACTTTCTCTGTCCATCCATCCGTGTCAATGCACATTTTGTCAGAACTACTTTTTAGCAACCAGTGAAACATTACAGGAGTGGTTGGTACGAAGCCTATTTGTGCATATCTTCGGCATGTTGAGCTCAAGTAAATTTTTCCTTGGGTTATGTCCCTTTAAATTTTTCAGCATATCTTTTAGATATTCATTTATTATATGCTTTTCAGTGAAATACTGAAATATATCGGTGAAATAAAATTGGTATTTCACTGTTTCAAAGCAGTGAAAATATCATTTTTATTTTCACTGTTTTTGCCGAACTACTTTTTAACCACATTCTAAACAAAAGTCCCATAATTTTACACCCAGAATCTCTAGCTCGTCCTCCGTACAAAAGTATCATACAAATGATTGACAGTTAGTGATTAATTACGCTAAAATACTTAGCTTTATCCAATTTCTAACTAATGAGATACATATTTCCCCTCATTTATCGGTGATAGAACATTAAATAAAATCGAAAAATGGCTGTAATTTTTTTATTTTTGATATAAACATAGGGTTGTTGGTATTCATTTTCTTAGTTAGATCATTTTCTATCCATCCATAGCAATTTTGAATCAAAATTTGAGAAAAAGTTGATTTTCAATTTTTTTCACCACCATCCAATTTTCACAGTATTGTCTTAATACTTGTATTATCATGGTCTGAAACCTATAAGTGACCTATAAAAAGTGGAAAACTACCTCTACAGTCGCTCATTATTCACAAATGCATGAAATTGTGATAAATTTTGCACTTAGGTCAGCCCTGGACCGAGCATTTTTGAATGAATGAACAACTGATTGAGTATTACTCCACGATTCATGGTGTGTCGAAGTGCAGACTTATTTAATAAAAAAAATCAATTGAGGCCTTTATGAAATGAATTGATGTTTCCTTTTCGTTGTATGATAAAGATAGATATGACTTCTTAAATACTTTTATCTGAAATAATCAAAATATTTTGAACTACTTTTGTTGCGTTTTCAGTAATGATGGTAGTAATCATTCTGGGGTTCTCCATGGGGAATAAGAAATGCTATAATTCCAAATTTTACTGAATATTTTGCCAAAAAACATAAAATAAAAAGAAAATTTGTTTGTTTCAGTGAAATATTGATTTTATTTCACTCGTGAACACCAAACAAATGACATTTTCACTCGTGGCTACGCCACTCGTGAAAATATCAATGTTTGGTGTTCACTTGTGAAATAAAATCGATATTTCACTGAAACAAACAAATATCCTCTATATATCCATTTCTGTATCAAAGATGCAATGGGTGTATTTATCACCTTCAGTGATAGTTCTAGTTCACATAATGCACAAATCACCAAATATCACTATCCTGTTCAGAAATTGAGAAACGAAAATATTGGTAATATTATTTATTTAGTATATACCATAACTATTGTATATTTCAGAATTATATGAGAGTGGTAGAAGTTTGGCTAGATGATGACTTTAAAGAATATTTTTACACCAGAGAACCAAGTGTTAGGGGGTATCCAGTAGGAGATATATCTAAACAGTTAAAGTTTAAAAAAGATAATAACTGCAAGAGTTTCAAATGGTTTATGGACAATGTAGCATATGAAGTCTATGATAAATTTCCAATTTTACCCCCAAATAAAGCATGGGGAGAGGTAAGTTCATGTCTCAATAATATAATTAGTTTTTTAGCATAATGAATGAATCTCTGAGCTTTTATTGAAAATTTTAGAAAGAATACAAATTTTTTAGGGTTTAGTGTTACTGTAATATGGGTTATTTTCACAACAATCTATTTTTCGTTATTTTCGCAAAATTTCCCACTTTGCTAATTTAAAGTCATGATAAAGATTAATTTCACAAAGATATACAAATGTACTATAATAAGAGAATGATTCTTTTGCTAATATGAAATTTATGAATAAGTATGGCTGCACACAAATCGCAAAATTTACGAAAAATAACTTCCTGATTTACAGTACATGTACTTGCTGAAGCTGAAGATTTTATTTCTTTTATTTGTTTGTTATTTATTCACGTTATTATTTCTTTGAAACATTGCAGGACATTCAAAGGAACCAATAACAAATTGCAAAAACATAAAGAGCTTATGTATTAAATTAAAACAGATTGTATAGCCCTTTCACCATTTTTACTACTGTATTATGTAAGTTGAACACATTGAGTTGCATTATTTTTTCAGTTCAAACAGAAGAAGGGAATGTTGTGCTGGGATACACTGGGCCAGTCAGTGGGTGGCGGCCCAATAGGTGTCAGTCACTGTCATCACTTTGGTGGTAACCAGGTATGTGGGAGGTCTTGTTGCCGTGACGACAGTGTTCTAATATACAACCCTCAGAATGTAACTAACCGGTATACCTTGCATGTTAACGCTGCACTAATATATATACTAACACATGGGACACTAGTTTGTAGGACATATGTTAACCTATTTCAGCACCATACTTACTTTTGCATATCATTGGTCAGTTTGGGCTAATTGATTTTCAGCAGAGTTGTTGCCCTTGATTTGTCAAATTATACAATGCCTGTGCTATTTCTTGTATACCACTTAAAAGTTTCAACCAAATGGCAAATAAATGATCGGAATGAGTTCTGCACATTGACAACATGTACAGTCTCTATATACATGTAATGCATTAAACATTTTGCTTAGATAAATTTAGGTGTAACTTACTGTGACAGTCTAGAAGCTGTCTGCTTGCAGATGCATAATCACAGATTCAAACGATTAGAAGAAACCCAGATTTAGAAAAAGAAAATGATAATTTAAAAAGCTGCATATTTTAAAACTACGATGGTTATTTGAGAGGAAAATGCGTAATGGACAAGTGCTTTACGTGGGATAGTTTAGCCACACATTTTTTGGGTTATATACTTTCAAGAAATGAAAAGGGATCACAACTGCTGCTTTGGTTTAGTTTTCCTGTATTATGTTACAATAGGTTTGTCATAAAGCTTGACTTGATGTAGTCTTACACTAACAACATTGCTAACACACTCTTTCTCTCCCACTTTCTCTCCCTCCCTCCCTCCCACTTTCTCTCTTTCTCTCCATCTTTCTCACTCTCTCTCTTTCTCTCCCTCTCTCTCTCTTTCTCTGCATTTGCCATTGGTACTAACATTCATTGAATCCAATATTTTTAACATACTAATGTTCGTAGATGTAGTAAATTAGATATAAGTATCTCATAAGTGTCCTTATCACATATTCCTTGCTTTAATAGGCTCTTTCAGATATTATGTAATTTAGAAACTAAGACAGCCCAGCCAATATGGCAAATGAAAATTTATGTTATGTTATGAAAAGTAATATTTTGCTTTCTAAACTAAACAGTATGACTATTGTATGATCATTACCGTATAAAGAAGTAACTGTAAAAGTCATAGCATTTTTCCATATACTGCAGATTTCATAATACCGTGCCGTTTCAGTGTTTGCTTTACACACAGGTAGTAAATGACGTCGATGTCACATTCTGTAGTTAGCTCCGCCCAAATCGATACCTTTATCTATCGTACACACTGACTACTATACTGACAGTACAAGCTTACACATCTGCGACATTATTTGATTTTTTTATGAATCTAGTGCTTATGTATTGTTTTTGGATAAATCGGTTTATTTTAAACCTCGAAAGTTTATTTCATAAAACAACTTCTATTCAATTTTTACAAACGAAACCGAACTGTATTGCGTGTTCTACTATCAACACGAAACAAAGATTTTATACTTTTCTGTAATAAAGTCCATATAAGAAAATGTTGATGGAGGAAAATGTGTCCTCGGATAACTCGGGCTAAGTATCTGAAACGTTTGCTGAGCTAAGAAGACACGGTTGTAAAGAGTCTCACTTATAAATACGACAAACTATTTACAAACATGATTCCAAGAACTTTTCTTGCAGGATGTTTAGAATGAACTTCTATATTCGTGAATCACTGTTGAACCTGCAGAGAATATAGCGCCCTTAATCATCTTTCCTGTATATTTTTTCATACGGGAAATCCTTTCTAAAGCGTGATTAGAAATGTATGATATATATAACTGTTGTTTTGTTGCATAGCCGATTGTATTTTACGAGAAAACAGAAATTCACCTTCGTAAAATTTATAAAAGAATGTCTAGATCATTGAGTGACCACTCTTTAAACTTCTGGTAAATTATATACATTATACATGCGCTCCGCATGTAAATATTTGTGCACAGTATACAGGTATAGCAAACTCCCGTGTACCATCTAAGATTCAGGTAAATGTATCGCTGTACAAACTTGCGAAAAGTCAAATCGTATGTCGATAAAATAAACACGAACTGAAAACATCAAAACTTGGCTCGATTGTACATGTAATCGTCACCAATTAACTGAACGAAACTACTTATAAAACAAAGTAAATTTCATTTGTACTGGCGATAGGTCAACTGTGGCAATGTGATGTACTGGTAGTCCTAGAAAAAAGACCTCGCATTTATTATCTTTAGTTTTCACTTTTATGATATTTTACTTTTTATATTCATTGAGGAAAGTCATGCTAACAAAGATGTAAAAAATAAACACCAAAAGTTAGAAAATACAAATCATGAAGAAACAAGCATTATGTCTAGATAGTTGGACTACCAGTAGAGGTAACGCTCTACATTTTTTGTGAAAGCTTTACGCAACGACTCTGATGACATGTGCGTTGTTGCATTTCTTGCTTTTACAGATTTCAGAGCATCGACAGAAACATTTTAGCACTCTTGTAAGTCAAATACAGTACGTGCAAAGCATGCGCGGTTGTAACAATATCAGTATTGTTGTATTTTATAATGCATAATATTAAAGTATTGCGATCGGATCATTTATAGAAGAGCGAAATAGAATGTATATTTACAATATTTTTATTCATTCTACTTGACATATATTTACACTAAAATTATGTAAGTGAAATGACACTTGTACGGATTTACACGTACATGTGTATGCGTATATTCCCTTCTTTGATGGGACACTAGCACACAAGCAACATGTACGTAACCACCGACTAAACACTATTGAATGCCGTAAACAATATGACGGATTTATATTTTTTCTCACTACACTTTATCTGATAGCTCTCCGTATGTGTAAAATGTAGCTCCGCCTACAGACGCTTTAGTCATTCATTACCTGTATTCAATCGATACGCAACAAACACTGAAACGGCGCGCTATTATGAAATCTGCAGTAACACACAAATTATTGCATAAACTAACTCTGAGTCTGAAAATATTCTTCTGTTAGAGTTTTGAGCTAGTGTACATTGTACTTGCAAAAGTCCATTTTTCTTCAATTATTGATTGCAAATAGACATTTTAGTTTGAATAGCAATTTACACAATTTGTGTAAGCTAAAGATTTTGTAAGTGTTAAAAAAATTGATACTTTCTTAGCTATATTTGAAAGACATTTCTATAAATTCTACAACTAACCAGAAGGTTAGGAAGTTTAGAAAGCTTCTAGATGCGCTAGATTTAAACATTTATTACATGTACACTGTACATGTACCATGCTAAACAGCAGGTGTCTTACACTTATACTGACTAGAACACACATGTATGTTATAAATTTATGATTGATATACATGTATAATTTTGCAATCATCATATAAGTCATCACAGATTGTTGATAGTGAAATGGACTCTCGGAAGACAGATAAGTTACAACAAAAGTTCTGTCATTGCCATATTATGAAGTAATTATTACAGTCTGTCTTAAACATTTAAGCATACTGTACATCAAATTTTGTATATAGGGCATTAATAAACATTAATTTATTAACATCAATTTTGAACTATCTTTCTTAGATTTTTGTTGTTGATTTTGTTGTTGTTTTTTTTATTGTTTTGCATAACCTTTTCTGATTTACTTTAAGCTTACAAGAATATTTTCGGTGTAGTCTTGTTTATTGTGCTTTTATCCCACCCTATAAGTCCTACCACTGTGTAGGAAACACCAGTAAGTATCTCTGAGCACATCGCAAACGCAATTTTTGACAGAATTTGCTTGTTGTCTAGTGGAGCAATCGGCAGTTTACAGCTTTTTTGCAGTGAATACAGAACTTTACATCTGTCATTACAACTCGGTATTTGATACTGTCAAGCTGTGACTGAATTAGCAATAGTTTAAACAAGACATTTCATATTGTAAAACCACAAAACCATGTTATTGATACTGTAAACGTTTGGAAATGAATGGTTTATTAATTAGAATCATATACTGTAGAAGTCTTTACATACGCAAGTTGTTTTTATTTCGCGATTTTCTAATTTTCTATTTGTGTTTTTTTTTTATTCGTAAGCAAGCACTATTTTATTTACAAACATTGATTGTTTGCTACTTTAGAACGTTTTATGAATTCACAAAGTGTTTCATTTGCAAAAAATTAGCAGAAATCAAAATCTTGCTAAAATAACAACTTTTACAATACTTTCCGAGAATAGGAGGAAGAACAGAAATTGATCCTTTCCATTTATGCAGCTCAAAATGGGTTTATTTAATAAACAGTTTCAACAAAAGGCATATTGTCAAGATTCAAGAACAATCAATTATCATTTAAGATTACAGTGATAAATGTTTTGACAGGCTGTTACCTGTATTTATTATTCCATTGATAAAGTATCGAAAAAATTCTGACAATGGACAAAGTATATAAAGTTACGACAATCCCTGGTACTAAGGAAATTGATAACACACCATACAACAACCTGGAAAATATAAAAGTATTTTTAGGTTTTTATAGACGACAGATAATAATGTCTTTAAAGATTCTGTGAGGATTCTGTACTGATAACTGATAATGTATCTAAGTAATTAATTGTCTTGTTAATGATAAGACTGACAGTTTAGAAGGGCTACTCTTTAACATGGCCGTATAGCATGCAAGTTATTAACATCTTGTAAAGCAGTGAGGAATACGGCTCATTTTTCATAGCCATTTAACAAACGATTTCTTTGTAGCATAATAATTATGGACTGGTAAGAAATGCGAGTCTGGTATAATATATATGGTCACTGATAATTTCTACTTGGAGACAAAACCATTTTAATCAGTTATTCCCATACTAAATGGTGCCTTGGGATAACAAAATAAGGGTTTTACCATGAACACTGGGGTCATTGTAACCGGTATTTCTCCCTCTGCCAGGCTGTCATCTTTGTTTTGTCTTGCAGCATTGTAGAATATACAGAAAACATGTTAAATGCATTCTGAAAAATATTTATTTATTAAAAAAAAGTAAGGTTGCACTGGTTTGATGTTTATGACATTTTTCATTTCCTGATACAAATTTGTCTATGTAATTGTTGGTCAGAGCCTGGCTTAGGCAGTGCATCAGACCTTCAAGATTTCTATAGAAAATGTAAATTTGATACTAATAACTCAATACCAATGTAGCGTTGTTTCTGATTGTTTACGTCATATCAAAATTACAAAACTACCGGTAAGTTAACCCTATAATATACGAGGAAAGTTCATTAAGTTTGTGAATTTTCTTCATATCTCCTCTAGTTTTAGCTCACTTTAAATGTTCAAAAACAAAGAGATGTGTTATGCACAAGCACCAGGTTCGCACTTTGGAGGTTAAGGTTACAGACATCGGCAAATTAATTCATTTGTTTGCAACTCAGTACAGGTTAAACTTTACAATGATGTAATTTGTTTTTCTGTGTATCAAATTTTGTCCCAAGTTATAACAAAAGTCCACAAACTTCTGCAACACCCCTCATATACATATATATTCTACATGTATTTCATGTTTTCTGTTATTCTGTAAAGGTAAAGTATATAGCATGACATTTTGTATTCTTTCAATTGTTTTGTTTAACTTTTTCACTTATTTGATATTATTGTACCATGTCATTTCATCACATTCTGTCAATCACAGGACCAATTCTTAAAAATGACTTTGCTTTTAATTTCTGTAATATTTATAGTAGACCTTTTCTACTGAAACTGGCATCTGAAAAAATCCTACAGATTCATGCAGGGTCAGTTGAAGTTAGCCAAGCAGATTGATAACAGTTGCCTAGCATGAAATACACAACAAGTATTACAGTAGTCTTTGGCAATTCAACAAGCTACAATTTGAAGCCTTTCATACAGGTCAATGAAGAGTTGTTACTAGATGTTCAATAGATTTGTTAACATCATGTATATAACAGTTGTTAGTGTATTCCAGATGTTCAGACTGAACGTTAAAGGTCAACTGGGGGTTGGAGAAAGATGTATTGAGGCCCCATCAGGGGATACACTGCACATGAGTTTCTGTGATACGCAACCAGAGGGGCCCTGGAACTTGGATGAGGTAAGATAACATAAAAGATCAGGCAGTTCCTAAGTACATGTATGTAGAGTGGTGTAAGAAGTTTGAAATTTATGACAGAAATTTTGACATTATCAACTCTGAAACCAAATGAGGTAAGATAACATTAAAGATCAGGCAATTCCACAGTATGCAGTGTTGTGAAAGAAATTCAAAATTTGTGACAGAAATTTTTACAATGTCAACTCTAAAACCATTGTGTTGGCCAAAAGTGGTGACTGAGTTACAAAATGGAGAAGGCCTGTATGAGAGGTGCTCTAAAAGGAGTGTTTTAATAAAGGTCTATTTCATGTTCATGTTTTGAATAGAATTCAGACAAAAAATATAAAGCTTGAAGGTCTGTAAATGGTACCCAGCGTATGCTGTTTCAGGAATCTCTGATACTAAAACAACTTATGTCTATAAAAACAGCTTATGTCTATAAAAACAATGTGTTTCCACGGTCCACCTCTGCTATTTTGTTTCTTAAATGTATTTATAAACAATTATTGTTGGGATGTAATGTAGAAATCACCTTATCCATGTTTAATCTCAAGGTAAAAATCAATATGCTGTGAAAGGTTGATTCACAGTGAGCACAGATATTTGATATTTGTCATTGATATTCCAGCAATCTGGACTTATCAAGCATTCGGGCTCCAATAAATGTGTGGAGGCGGGAAAAGACAATAGACTGCATTTAGTGCGTTGTGAACCGGATAGTGCGTCACAGATGTGGACAGCAAATGAAATAAAAACGTGGCAAAGATGATCCACTGTGTTGGTCACACCGCTTTAGCTGCTACAGTGGTTATTTTGTTCAAGCGAGTCAAGAGTTACAGCAGATGTCTTTGCATTCCATGTCATATTAGAACTGTAAATAAGTGTGTATTATGTATCAACGTTATCAACTCTGTGTTTTGATTTTGACATCAGCAATGAAAATAGGGTAATGTAGAATTACAGGAAAATTGAAAATCAGTTTTGTAAAAAATATTTAATGTTAAATCATTTATATAGAGTATTGTGAAGAAAGAATAATTGGCAGGACCCAAGAAGTGGTTTGATAAAGGGAGGAAAAAAAGCAGCATCTTCCTTTAGATCAATTTCTATTGCACATTTTATTAAAAGATTCAAGGTGTCAAATTGAATGAATGTATATCTGTAATTTTTCATTTGTGCCAAAAGATTCAGGTTGAATGAGTTGTGCTCTGTTTAGGGTTTAGACAACTTATAACATTTTTTTTAAGGACATTGATATATACAAATGTATAAACAGTTAATAATAAAAAATCTGCATAAAATACCTGATAATTTATAGTCTTAGGATGACAAATGAGTGATAAACTTCCAATATTTGCACATATTCTGTTACAGTTGAGATAGAACAGTAATGTAACAGATGTTGTTATATACTATTAGTTTAAATGCATTTTTACAGTGCCTGTTTACCAATCTAAATATGTTTATAAATCGCTTAGAGAGCCCTAGACAGAGGTTTATTGCTACTCTAACAGTGTAGACTATGATCAGTTTAGCAGTCTGATCATGGTCTACATTGTTCCTGGTTGTTTATTTTCAATGATCTACACTGTAAATATTATCTGTAACAGTCCTGAATGAACGGGATTTTTTTTAGCTTTGGTAGGCACAGGTTTTGCAATGTCATTCATTCAGTCTTATAGCTTTTTTTCCACTTAATTTTGAATTGTGATTGTGGTTCAGTGGACAATTTTCCATCAGATATCACCTTTACATTTTCATTTTTCATGAGATTTCTAACACACCGTAATAGAATATAGAAATGTCATCCAAATTTTACTGTGCTAGGGGCTAAATTTAGGAAGTTTGAAGCAGTCCTTTTATATCTTAAACATTATGTTATCTCAATTTTACAAGTACAAAATGTACATGTGTCATGTTACATCACATAAAACCATGTTATGTCTTAAAGATATGATATTATTATGTCACATCTCATAAATACCATGTTACATCTATTATCATGTTATAGCTTCTAATGTACCATGATTCTCATGTTAAACTATCATACATGTAGTTCAGTTGACTAGCTACTGATAAATACAAATGTTTATATGGAATAAACACTGCTTGGTGAAGTGTGTACAAAATGATGTTCAAAGCTTTGAATGAAATAATCACTGTCTTTTTATGGTAGGTTGTTACCAGGTGCAGTTAAGTAAAAGCTGACTAGAGGCAGGGAATCTAGTGGGGGAGTTAGCCCCAGCCCTAGTCTGGTAAAGCTTATTCTGGTGGTGGGAAGTTGTTTGAAAGAATAATGTAGATGATTGAAATGTTGTTTCCTCTTTTGCATGTGTAATGGTGAGTTTTATAAGCCACTCAGGTCTGTTTGAATTGTTATTTGAGTGGGGTTTTGAAGGAATCAGAATATTTATACATTTGTACATGTATGTGTTTGAGGTAGAGCTAAATATGTATTGATATCATGTATCCCTCATTCTTCATTTATATGTTGCTGGAGATGACTCATCCTTAAGCAGAAGGTTTTTAGCTCGACTTTTCTATGAAAAGGGGAGCTATCCTACTCGCCCCGGCGTCGGCATTGGCATCACACCTTGGTTAAGTTTATTTTCAATGATCCCCACTTTATTTCAAAAGTCGAATTAGAGGTATGGCTTTTAGAAACTTACCATACTTCAGTTTACCATCATAACCTCCATCTACAGACAAGGGTACATAACTTTCCATCAGGTTATTTGACAGTTTTATGGACCCCTTTTGGACTATAGAAAGTGTATTGAGCTTGGTTAAGTTTTTTTCGAACCATCCTATTTTATTTCAAAACCACTGAAGGTATCTGCTTTGAAGCTAACAATGTACTTGTTTACCATCACGACCTTCATCAACATAAAACAGACTTAACTCTGTCAAGGTTTTTGACAGAATTATGCCCCTTTTGACTTAGAAAATACCATTGAATACGGGTAATATCCATCTTATGTACCTTAACCCTTTGAGATATTCCTTTGAAACTTTTAATGCTATTTCACATCATTACCCCCATCTGTACGGAAAAGAGAAGAAAACTCTGTTGAGGATTTGTTTTAAAAAATTAGGCCTTTTATCAACTTAGAATCTTGGTTAAATATTCTACCTGTCCTTTTTTGACTGAACTGTTTGAGATATTAATTTGAAAGTTGGAATACTTGTTTACCATCATGATTCCCAAACATGGGCAGGAGAAGGTAATTCTGTCAAGGATTTTATTTGAATTATGAGCCGTTTTTGACTTTGAAACTCAGTTAAAATTTCCACTTGTTACACTTAACCATTTGAGATATTACTTTGAAAGTTGGGGTATTTGACGGACCATCGTAAGACCTATCTATAAGCAAAGAAGATAACTCTTCTTGATTTGTACTTATAAATTCCTAGTTAAAGTCTTGTGTGCCCTTAACTGTCAAAGTTTTGTTTTATTGGCAAGCACTAAAAAAGTCGAGCACGCTGTCCTACTGACAGCTCTTGTTTTACATGTTTTACAGCTCTGCCAACCCGGTTTTTGACAGCTTATTAAATGCTTATCATACAAACATACTTACCATATCAAATTTTTGGAAAATCAAATTTCTTGAAATCAAATAACTTGATGTGAAAATTGAATCAATACTTGGGCTAAAGTTATGTAGTTTAATGGTTAAATCTATGTCTGCCCTGAGTATTTTCTCAAGTCATTTCTTAATATGATAAACCTAATGATGCAATTTGTGTAACATCTAAGGTGCTTGTTTATCCAGTCTAGATAAAAGATTCTAATTACTGTACTGTATTGATTGAAGTTAAAATTAAAACACTTCATATGTATCACCAGGATTTATTATATGACGATCCCTGGTATCACTGATCAATGACTTACTATCTACTTAATTTTGACTGCCCCGGCGTGTTGTGAAATCTTTATCAAATGTCATGACATGATTTCTTAGATTGATCAGATCTACTTACAGGTATCGGTAACAATATCATTTTATGTACGATACTTGAGATACCTTAAAACTCGCAGTCACTTGTAAGTAAGAAATGTGTCATTCTGAGCTTTAGAATGAATATACATAAGTGTTTGAGATGTTTATTTATTGTGTATTAGTACGAAATTTAGATTTGTTATCATTTAATTGTTAATAGATTTATGAATTTACTACTTTTAGTGTGAATTTATGTGTTATGGTTTTTTGTGCGACTGTTGAAAATTGCGAACAAAATTATACCAAAATTTAATCAACGCACTTGAGAGTACTGCCGGGAACCAGAGCTGTGAATATATGTAATGGACATGATGTTTTTGGTATTCCTGTCGTACAAATAAAAAAAAATTTGTGTGAACTACATTATGGTAAATAGGGAAAAATCTTACGGCACTGTCTGAAATCATACTCTGGTTCCCTGTATACTACCCAAATTGTACCATTGGCAATGACTTAGTGGAAGGGATCGTTTATCCGGACTTTTAAGTATATACATCACTGAAATACAGAACCCTTTGGTTGATCATAAAGTTTTTATATGTACATGTACATAATTATACACGCTTTAATTAGATTGGGGAACGGTTATGTGATTTTCTTGTATGGAGTAAAAATGTTATAAAAGTTTATAATCATCGTTTATGGGCCAAGTCCATTTTTGTGTGTTTCATGCTAAACTGCTTTCAGTCTTCAGAAACGTTAAAAGTATAATACAGTCATAAATATCAAAATCACTGAATGGTTCACCTTATTCTAACACACACCGTTGATTATAACTGATTGTTTAATTTTTGCAACCGTATAAAAACTATTTGCATTATTTAAACATCGCAAATTTGAATGACGTAACCAATCAGAAACTGTGTTACATTGGAACATTAGTGCATTAGAATGACAGATGTAATAAGGATCTTTGTCACCCTAAGGTCAAATTAGGTTATGCAGTGTATGATGACGTTTGCCAACAATGATTTTATTTTCTACCTTCTAATACATTTCATGTTCATCATCAGGCTATGCCTTTATTACCATGTACATGTTTTTGCTGCATTCTGGCATTTCTTATGTAGCAGTGACACTCATCTGAGAAAATTTGTTGTGAATGAAGTCATTATGTGTATAATTTATACTTTGTTCAAACAGATTCAGTCTTCTTTTACCACCGTTCATATTCTGATAATGTTTTGTATGGGTTAAGTTTGTTCTTAGTCTGTAAAATCAGAGTGTACTGTTAATTATTAAACATATTTTTGTGTTTTTTTTCTCACAAGAGCACTCCATCACAAATTCATCATTTTGCTTATTCAAAGTTCTGTAGTGATGAACGTTTTCTGGGAACATACGTGATAGCTTGTTCCCACATTCATAGTCTTGGAATTGACCCAGCAATCAAAATCGCAAAGATTTCGTCTTAAGAATCAAAGTGGTTTACATTATAAAAGTGTTCTTCAAAATAAAAATGCGTTCAGGTGTTCTTTTGCATCAGATAGTGTAGAAGTGTTCTGTAACCTAAGGCTGTGTACATTTTCTGTAAAATCATATTGTGCCATGGCTTTCTACAGCAAAGTTAGTGTGTACAAACATGTACATGTGTTCTGTTAAATTAGAAGTTATTCTCGTAAATATCATTAAGGAAGACTTTGGACAAGTTTTTGATAAAATGTTTGGGTCAGTAAAATTTTCTAGACTGGTAACTAACTGTTCAGTGCAATATGGTCTGTGGTAGTACAGATGTACTTTGTATGGTCAGGAGGTATCATGGTGCTAAAATGTATAAAACAGCTAAGTACATAACTTTATCATCTGTATTGTGTTCAGTTGTTCAACAAAAGATTATAAATTTAACTCATGTTGGCCTGATATTCATGCAAACTTGTAGGTGTTCTCTCCTCTGATGCTTGACATTATGTTAGTATAATTACTTATCAATTGATAAATAGTTTTGCTGCATAGCTTTTCTTAGAAACAAACAGCTTTGCTGAATATATGATTGTTTATCTTCACTAAGGTATACCACTTGTAAGCATCTGTGTTGATCTTAGTCAAATTCTGCAACTTTTTCCAAGTTCTTCACATTTTATTTATTAATCAAAAAAAAGATCTACCTGTTTATGTTTTTAAAACAGCGTGTTCCACTTTACTCGGATTTTGATTTGATCTTGGCCATTGAGCCACATGAATATTTATTAGAAGCCTAGCAAATGTGTTAAATTATATGCCACAATTAACATTATGTGTTGAAATAGATTATTGTTGCAAAACATCAAATCTAGCTAGTAGTTACTGTCTTCATGCAATGTTTTAGCTCACCTGAAATAGGTCATACTGTTTGCATGTAAGTTCTTTGAGAGCATTTTCTCCTCTAAACCAATGGGTCTTTAGCCCTTTATTGGTTCCCAATTGTTGAAAATGTGCTATTAAAAAGCTTGGAATCTTTCTGATTGTTTTCTTAACTTGCAGTATTAGTAACTTTCATGTAGATTACACATGCAGTGATATTTTGAAGTGGGCTGTATTTAGGACACACAATACAGCTGGATACCATCTCAGTAGCAAAATATTGTATATAGAGCAGCTTTTATTCTATATCTTTACTCATTTATTAAAAGAAAGCCATATTTGTACGACAGTATTATTATAAAAAACATTATATCATCATATTTTACTGCCATTCGTGCTCACAGACCTATAAACATGGATATTGGTCCGTCTTGTGATAAAAGAAATTCTTTAGCCTTGATACAAAATTCTACAGTCCAAAGTTTCTTTGCTTTAACTCTTTTTTTTTGCATTTTCTTTACATAGCCAAAGATAAGTCTAGGGAAAGAATTCTTAGCTTTATCTGACAATAATCAATTGTTGTTTTTAACTTTTACTCTAAACTTACATTTTTTCCTACTACAAAATTTATTGCATGTATTCTCAGTATTGTAGAACAATCTACATGATCATTTGGGGACTTAAAGTCTTCATATATCAAAGTTGGAGCGACTTACCAGATAATTCCTTACACTTACTCTGACTGTACTTGTATCAATGGCCAGTTAAAGCTGTAACATAATCATGGTTTAATATCTAACCTAATATATTAATGGCAATTTTGAGGTATATTAGCGGTAGAATATCACTGGCCATGGCTTAATCTGTACTTCTTTGAATCACACTCAGTTGTGTACCAGCTCTTTATAAAAGCTGCTTGCCCTCGGGTTTTGGTAAAGAAATATGGTGAGCTGTCTGAAATTTGCATATTTTAGATTGAATCGTCAAATAAAATTAGGCTCCAGTATAAATTTCTGTATTTTTGAAACTATATGCTACCAAATTTTAAAGTATTGCAGATGATTTAGAAATCACAATAAAACCGTATAATGTAGAGGTACTGTCAAACCACACCCAACAGCATTTTCAATAGATTTTCTCAAAAAGCTTTGTCTATTTTCATTTTTGTGTTGTTATACCCCCGAAACGAAGTTTGGGGGGGTATATTGGAGTCACCCGGTGGTTGGTCGGTTGGGCGGGCGGTCGGTCAGGCAGTCTGTTGCATTTCTTGTCCGGGCTACTTGAAAACTACTTGTTGGAATTCATACCTTCATTCAATGGTCAAGACTTGAGAGAAAGTGAGTGCACAAGAACCATAGCTCCATCTTGACTCTTACAGAGTTTTGCCCTTTATTCTTTTCCTTGTCCGGAGCTACTGAAAACTCTGGTTGGAATTATACACTTCATACAATGGTCACACATTGGGGAAGTGCGTGCACAGACATTCCTGTCTTGGGTTTCATAGTAATTGCCCTTTGTTCTTTTCCTTGCCGGACTACTGAAACTACTGGTTGGATTCATACACTTCATCAATGCAAGTCTTGAGAGGAGTGGGTGCCAGGAACCATACCTTTCTTGACTCTTTCAGAGTTTTGCCCTTTGTTCTTTTCCTTGTCCGAGCTTACTTGAAAACACTGGTTGGTTCAAAACACTCAACAATGGTCAGTCATTGAAAGAAAGGCCAGAACCATACTATCTTGGTATTTCAGAGTTATTGCCCTTTGTTACTTTTCCTTGTCCGGAGCCTGAAAACTACTGGTTGGATTCAATACACTTCAACAATGGTCTAGTCTTGAGGGGTGCAGTGCACTGAACCTAGCTCTTTCTGACTCTTACGGTTTGCCCTTTGTCTTTTCCTTGTCTCAGAGCACTGAAAACTACTGGTTGGTTCATTTCTTCATACATGGTCAAGGCTTGAGAGGAAGTGAAATCCGGAACTATACTCTATCTTGGTCATACAGAGTTTTGCCTATTTTTCTTTTCCTTGTCTCAGAGCTACTTGAAACACTGTTTTCATGCAAGACACTTCTTACTGGTCCACCGGGAGGCGTGTCAGACCATCTCTATCTTGCATTCAGGTGCCAGACATTCTCTATTTTGTTTTTTTCAGGTTTCTGTTACCGCTTTCCTCAGTCACAGCTTGGGGTTACGAGTTTATTCTAGCATAATACTTTTACATTTTATATTTTAAGACATAATTTTTGACAAATTTTAATTTTACCCCCGAATCTGTGAGCAAGCAGCTTTAAGTCCCTGAGAACTTCTTTCTGTGTATTGATCACAAATATATGAAGCAAGCAAAAAGACAATTCTTTAAAAGTTGATCGCAAGAACTTGCAAGATCTTTACAATTTTTATTTTACTAAACCAATAAAATGTGAGTGGACTTTATAAGTGTATGTGGGTAGTTTCTATCACATAACAAATTGTTCTGCTAGTATAAGTATATATATATATTCAACTTAATGTTACTTTTCTTTTTCCCATAGGGGCATTACATTAAATTCAGGAAAAAGTGTTGATAGATGTCTTTTTCCCACTGGCATAAATTGTTTATATTTAGAAGTAGCACTTACCTAGTCTGCTGATATAATTCAGAGAATCCAGTTTGAATCTTCTGGAACTTGTCACTTGTCATTTGAATCATTTTTGTCAGTCACACATTGGTGAAAAGTCAAATAAAAAGTCTGAAAAAAGGTTCCTGTTTTGTTGTACCTGGCCAGTTTAGGAACACCAGTTGTACGTCCACCATTTCCTACATCTTCACTAAAACCACTGGGCTACTGTTGAGTTAATTTGGCAAGGATGTTCCTTACATAAAGCTCTATCAAGGTAATTCCATGCAGAATTCTGGTTGCCATGGCAATTACTAAAAGGAAAATCTTAAAAAATCTTCTCAAGAACCCGAAAGCTGAGAGCTTAGATATTTGGCATGTAGCATTATCTAGCAGGTTTCTACCAAACTTGTTCAAATCATGACCCCTGTGTCAAAAGTGACCCCGCCAGGGCGGTCACTTGGTTTTACATACTAGGCTAATACAGGAAAAACTAAAAATCTCTGAAATCACAAGGCCTAGAGCTTAGATATTTAGCAATTAAAATTGAATAGTAGACTTCTACCAAAATTGTTCAAATTATGATCCCCTGGGTCAAAATTGACCCAGCCTGGGAGTCACTTGATTTTACATAGGCTTATATAGGAAAATCTTTTAAAATCTTCTACTTCAAAGGTACAAGGCCCAGAGCTTGAATATTTAGCATGTAGCATTTTCTGGTGGATCTCTACCAAACTTGTTCAGAACATGATTCCTGGGTCAAAATTGACCCTGCCCTTGGGGTAACTTGATTTTGCATAATGTTTCTATAGGAAAAACCACAAGGCCTAGAGCTTAGATAATTTGGCCTGTAGCATTGCATAGTGCATTCATACCAAGATTGTTAAACTCGTGACCCCTTGGTCAAAATTGACAACACCCTAGTGGTCATTTGATTTTACATAGTTTGAACTGTTTCTATAGGAAAACCTTTATAAATCTCTGAAACCACAAGACTTAAAGGTTAGATATTTGGCATGTTCACCTCTACCAAAATTGTTCAAATCATGATCCGCGGGTCAACATTGACCACACCCTGGGGTCTACTTGATTTCAGAAAGGTTTCTATAGGAAAACAAAAATTCTGTGAAACCACAAAGGCGAAAGCTATTTAGCATGTAACATTGCCTAGAAGACTTACTGAAGGGGGGGTGGGGGGGGTGCATTTGATTTAACATGGGATTTTATAATTATTTTCCAAAACCATAAGGTACAGGTGTGTAATACTGTCTAGCGGACCTCAGTATAGGAAAAACTTGAAAAATCTTTCTCTGAAACCACCAGGTCCAGAGGTTAGATATTTGTCATGTAGCATTGCCTAGTGAAGCTCTGCACACATCTTTAATATCACAAGGTATTATAGTGCTTAGATAGTTAGTATGTAGCATTGTGTAGTGGACCTCTACCAAGTTTGTTCAGATCATACCCCTGGGGTCAAAATTGACCCCACTTTTGGGGTCCCTTCCATGTATACAGAGAAAAAGGGTTGTAGGAATTACCTAGCTCCCAATGAGTTCCTATAGCAAGAAGAATCTTACCTAGCAATTAGGGGTGTCACGTTTAGGGAATTTGGTAAACATGTACACATCTATTACTAAACGAAACAGATCCGTTTATGCTTTGTTTACATCAGTTTCAGCATGAATGAAGAATATACGTTCCTGGTTTCAGTAAATCATCATACATGCTACATTCAAAACAATATTCTTTGAAGTAACAAATGTTAAATACCTGTTTAAATATGTATGCCGTTTTAGATACGGAATCATTTAGCTATGTAGACGTCCAGATTACCCCGATACATGAATACAAATTCAGCCACCATATATAATACATATATTTTCAATCATGTGACGCACGTAGTCTGGTTCAATAATAAGGTAGATGTTATTAACTAAGCTGTTACGTGTAAACGGATACCCAAGTTACTAAACGTTTAGCGCTTCTTCACGTGTAAACGTAACACCCCTACTAGCAACCAGTGGCTTCCTTATTAACCAGTAACTTCCTAAGCTACCAGTGATTACCCCTTAAGAACAAGTGATTTCCTCAACAACCATATATTTCCTTAGCAACAACTTAGTTCCCAAGCAACCAGTGACTTTCCCTAGCAACCAGAGACTTCCTTTGTAGTCATTGACTTCCTAAGCAACAACTTAGTATCCTTACAATCAGTGAGTTCAGCTAGCAACACATGAATTTCTTAATA
>JAFMSR010000001.1:10519645-10577711 GCA_022818135.1 Saxidomus purpurata | reverse complement strand
GTTTCATTAAATAGAGATTGAGAGCACACAATATTTTATTATGTCTTGCCCCTGTGGCATTGACTTTTGACATAGTGACGCGAAACATGGACTATGCATGGTCCTTATCACTTCTGTGAAATGTCATTACATTCTGGCCAGGAGTTTTGGAGATTTTAAAACGTCCACAAGATTTGACTATATTGAGCCCCTGTGACCCTGACCTTTAACCAGCGATTACGGCTGAGAAATCAGCTTTCCCGAATATAGATAATGTCAGTACTCGGATGTGTGGAGCCGAGAAATTACAACAGAGGCTGTATGGGATCTTTGTGAAACTATGTCAGAATGAGTGACTTGGTGAGTTCGAAAATGGGTCATATGAAGTAAAAACCTAGGTTACCATGGCAAATTAAAGGGAAACATTGCTAAGGCTACATTGCCCCCAATTATCATGACTGATGAGAGGTGCACATTTTTGGCCATATATGTTGGCTTTGGAGCATCCTTGAAAAAAGGGTTATGTTCTACAAAACATATCACAAACCTGTAGCATTTCCCTGACCCCCGATCAATTAAACAAGGCATATGCATGCACCCCTTACTCTCCGCTTAACCCATGCCTACTCGAACTTCTTTAAGAACTTAAATTCACCGTCCTATGGAATAGGTTACCGCCAGGGGCGTAGCTAGACCTGTTTGAAATGTACGCACATATTATGCTGGGGGCCAGGGGGCCGCAGGACCCCCGGTTGGTCCAGGGCAAAGCCCTGGCCAGGGGTCCAGGAGGCCGGAGGCCCCCGGAAGCTCAGAGGTTTAAGCAATGTCTGAACGATCTAGATGTGTTTCCAAACAACCTATGTATCTATTGTAGACGAAACAAAAGTTGATATGAATGACAAAACTGTCAAAGAAAAGTTCTCTCGCCTAGTCTGTGTCGTGTGAAAACATTAATTTATAAAATATGTTCTTTATATAAACTCTCTAGAAGCCCGCTCCCCCTACTAGTAACTGTTAGTGGGACCATTCTTCGTGTAAGGCAAAACGCTCGACTCTTTCTTTTAGTGAATAATGTCCACAATCATCTTTGTATTAACTCCATGTCCATATGAATGTTCACAAGTCCAATACGCCCTGTAGTCAGACAGGCTCTCTGGTACATCTTCAAACGTCTCGTGCTTTAATTACTGACGATGTACGAAAAATTCTAGTGTATTTTGATTATCTTCGCGATGTTGCTTGGATCTGTGACTGCTACAGCAGATAATTAGATGTTTCATTTTTTCGCCAAACAGATAGGAAAGAGCCCAGTAAATATGAACAACGTTACCATTACATGTCACGTTGATATTCAGGATTCCAGTTTGGTGCGTAACGTCTTGGAAACATTTCGAATCAGCTTTTATCCTCGTGAAACCGGTGCGTTAAGACATTGATATACAATAGGGTTATTAATATTACAATGCGATCCAGAAAGCCGGATTTGCTAACAGGTACGGGCACCAACCTTCCCGCGGGGTTCTGCAGATGTTGTAATACGAAAAAACGTACCTTAACCCTACAATCAGGACATAACGATAATTCTAATATGCCTACGGTATATTTCTATAGTCAATTCGAGTGCATTAATATGATTAAAGCACTCGGAAAAGTAGGCGGAGTTTCGGACATGGAAGTAGCTCCTTCCGACTTTTCTAATTTACTCCCGCGCAAAAATAAAATATAGAAATGGAAATAATATCAGTATATATACATCAGTCGCATGAAAAAGATTTGTTTAAGAACCAAAATATTATTTTTGATTGCGTCAAGTAAGCCTTAGAATACCCTCACCTTGTTTTCCTTGAAAAAGGCCAAGAAATTCAGGATTAACAGTCATACAATGTTTTGATTCCGGGAGACAAAACTATGAATGAAAACATTTACGTCATCACACTGACGTCATTACTCCACGTTAAAACGTTGTACAGTTCAAATTAACGGTACGCATTTAAATCGATTGGCTGCTTTGTTAGGTTCTGAATCTGACGTCTTCTGCATAATGTCAGTCAGGTATTTCTTTTTATATTTTATGTATTAGATGATTAAACTAAAATAAGTTTGTATAATATAGTTATGTTTGATATCTTGAATGGTTGCCCGAATAGGGGAGTGAATTCCAACAGCTACTACTAATGCTGTTTTACACATTACCGCCGAACTGAAAAAAGGTCCGTAGTAGTTACGATAGTTTAAAAAAAATCGGCTTCTAAGAATCGAAATAATCTATGTTTTGGAGTGCTTTATCGAAATTGAAGCATTTCCCGTCGGTAATGTGCCTGCGTAATAATTCACTCGGGCTTCGCCCTCGTGAATTATTCCGCCAGGCACATCACCTCTGGGGAATGCTTCAATTTCGATAAAGCACTCCAAGCCATAGATTATTTCTTAAGTAATTTACGACGTAATGATACGTAATTTACGGTATGGACATGCAAACCAAAGGGAAACACCCTTACAAAACGGATTTGTTGCCGATTTTTGCGGAAAATACATATGTATCAATGTTAGGTACATGTATATAATAAATTGATTTTTAAATGAAAGGATAAGCATATACGCTTTAAGGACTGCTAGATAATTTTCCCTATTTCATTAGCCGAGCGAGGAAATTTGGCATTCTTAATTCATTTTAGTCCGTTTTGACAGATCTGACAATTTCAAGTAGAACATAATAGATAGTCGAGATTCATTGTTCTATATTCAGGTTCCCGCGGAGAATGTTTGGACAGTTTTGAATAATTTAGGCCCCATAACAGATACATATGTAGTCTAGGATCTGTTAGTCCTTTGAGAAAATTATATGTTTTTAAGATTGCAGGCTTTCATCAAAATGAAGTTCCATATCGTTTTATTTGAGCGAGCGAAGCGAGCGAGGAAAATTTGAGCATCTTAAAGCCATTTTTGGCCCTTTTTACGAGAACAAACATATACGATCCGGATCTATCGCTTGTGACTCTCACCCCCCTCACCCTTTCATTTTTATTGCATTTTCGGGACATTTAAGTTTTCGATCTTTGGCGATGTATACGCACGTGCGTATTGTGCGTAACGGCAGCTACGCCCCTGCCCGCCGCATATTGCAACCCACGGTCTGATCCTCAGTCATTCTTGCAGGCAGTGGTCTAGCTCATTCATTGATTATACAGCAGCTTTTGCTCTTTTACACTTTTTAACAGTCTTAAAATTGCTTCTCATACTAGTACGTACTACTTGCAGTTGAAAAAAAACTTATTTTATTTACCTTACCCTACTCTTTAGGCTATCAACAGACCAGAGTATAACAACTTACACATGTTCTAAACACTGGAAAGTGTATAAAACGTTATCTAATGATTTTTCCTGTTCCTTACTTTACCTTTAATGTCGTTGTCTAGGGAACCGATTCCGGTTCGTTAGCCACTGCCGAGTGATAAAAACGGACTTAACTTAAACTTTGCACGGCTGCTTTTAAGTTACCATTACTAGATATGATTAACTGAAATGATAGTAAGACCAATTATAGTTATGAAAGCCACGTGTACATCTAACCACAGATTAAATCTTTCTATGTGTATCACGGACCTATATACACATATGTGTATATAGGTCCGTGTGTGTATGTACGTGCACTGCACATATTACTGAACCTTTCCCTCTCTGTGCGATGACAGCGATACTGATCTTGTAGTTTACCCTACCTATAAGGACTGTCCGAGATGATGCGATTTGGTAAATGACTTCCGTGTTGCTAAAAAATATTTTTTACACTATTTTGATGGTACACGTCAGTAATGTGCAATGTCTTTAACGGTTATGAGCTTCTCCTTTTCAAAAGATTCAACCAACACCCAGAAGAATGGATAGAATGGCGGGAAAAGTTGAAAGAAAGGGAGGAACATGGCGTTGACAGTTTCGGGGTAAACAAAAGACTAAAAGTCATAATTTAGTGAAAACATAAAGATAATTACATGTATTCAGGTGGTTATAGCTTCCAACACATATGGAGAGACACTGTGATATTTAATTGATTGCTTGTCATTAAATTGTTTTCACTTGAAAGCTTATTATTGGTGCTATGATGTTTCCTCACTAACAATTGACAAAAATGGGAGAGACCTTGTGCAGGCTGGGCCTCAGTGAATTTTTTAGCTCAGTCAAGCTTTTGGGTCAATTTCAGTGACCTTACTTAAGAAATATTATATAATTTAACAATCATAACACTATCACCTGCTATTTAATCATGATCAGTTTCCATGACATAATGATTACAATTTACACAGTGGAAGTGTCTCCTCGTCCGTTCCCGGACTTTATAGGACATCGGTAAACAGTGATAAAAGAATAGAGCTGGACGTAGAGACAAGTCTCCCCTTCTCCGCCCCCCCACCATTTGTCTCCACGTCTGAACTGGACAAGGAGACTCTTGGTCTACCTGTCGGGGACAGGACAGGGAGATACTTCCTTACACAATTGGGAAAAAGCCGTTCCAAGTTTGGGATTCAAACCCATTGCCTACATGGCATCCGTTAAGCAAACTAACAAGAGAGAACAGATTTTCTTAAAGCTGAGGCAGAAACAAATTTACTGGAGTGGTTATAAACATGAAATGTGAAGGTCTGGTCAGAATGAATGAATATACAGAATAAGCTCTCACTACAATTTGACATGCATTTATATGATGAATTTGTAAATATATAAATTTGATATACTTTTTAGTAACAGTACTGTTTGAAATAATCTTGAGATCAAATGAAAAATGTCTGTTTGTAGCACTTGATTTAAACATCTAGTGCACACCTTCACATGGGGCAAAACTAGGTCATGAGGTCAGATCACAGTTTAGTAAAACTGCCAAAGTGTTCTAGATGCCTCATTTTGTATCTGGTCATGAGAAGTTGGTCATGAAGTTTAGGTGAATTTAAAAGTGGATCATAGCACATGTGAAAAACTAAATCACCCTGTTTATTCATTGAAAAACTTATGAAGACGCTGGAAGCACTGAACCATCAACTTACTTATATTGTTTACCTGGATGACCTCTATGCCAAGTTTTAAGCTTAATTTTATTTTATGACAAAAGGAACATTTTTCAATTATTCAACATGTTCTAAGCAAAAAAATCTAAATAAAAAACCCCTGCCAACTGACCTTAATTTTATTGGCAAAGATAGACCAGAAACACATATTTTTTTGTTTGGCCTTACATAGAATACATTATTATAAAACTATCCTACTAGTTTTTATCCTTGGCATCTTACAATGATTACAGGATATACCAAGAGAGCTATGGTACCTATCTGTAGCATTACACCAGCGGCCACGTTACCTGCTACAGCTAGTCAGCGAGGAGATCGAAAAGGAAAAGAAACATTATCTCAGGAGAACTGGAGGTATTTGTACAGAAACCTTACTTTAAACTGATGTAATCTCAGGAGAACTGGAGGTATTTGTACAGAAACCTTACTTTAAACTGATGTAATCTCAGGTGAACTGGAGGTATTTGTACAGAAACCTTACTTTTAACTGATGTACTGTAATGTTCAGCTCAGTATAACTCATTGAATCACTGACACATTTATCATAATACATATGGTATTTTGTAAACATGTACACGTAAATTGATCTGTTTACACACTATTACATGTACTCACTTTGATAATCTCAGGCAAATGTTTTAACTATGGAAAACTACTTTCAAGTAAACGAAGATGCCACAAAATTAGTTTGATTTGCGCTACAGTCAGTTTAATAAGGTACAAGCTCTGCAGTTATAGGAACTGCTGGACACTACTTGAATAAACGAAATGAAAGAATGTGTGATCTGTCGGAGAGCACTTTTACCTCAAAGCAGTTGAAGATTAACGATTTCTTGTTAGTGTTTAGATGGTTTACACAGAACCTCTGATTTGTAAACGTTAAGTTGGTGTAAGTGAAACGGCTCCATTTACACATCTAAACATATTAGCCCTAATTATATCTCAAAAGGAATGCCGGGACAAGTAAATACAAATATAAAGTAGATACTTGTATTAAGTGATGCTACATGCATGCATGGGTATGATTATAATGGAAATAGGCTGTCAATGTAGATTTTTAATACCCATGTAGTGTTAGGTAATATTTAATTTTTGTTGTTATATTCTGTATACCCTGACCCAAGTAAAATGTTTCGATTTCAAAATCTTATAGTAAAGAAAAAGATAAATTAATATGAAAATTTCAGGTGCTTCTCAAGAACTTTTTTTGCCTCTACTTTAAAATTTTCTCCTTTTGGAATCAAGTTTTTAATAATTCTTTCCATAGAAACACATATTTTTTTGAGAAAAAAAATACAAGGAAATAGATTTCTGTTTGAAGAGAGATCAAGTTCTACAGTCACGTTTGAACATACTACATTTTTTGTGTGCTCATTTATTGCAGGAACAGTTTATCTCTGACTTTATTTCATTATAGAAACTTTCAAAGGAATTATACTATATTTTCAGAAACTCTTTTGACCAGTTATATAAATATGAACCACTTCACAGAGTTTCATCTTGACAGTATCTTTAAATATGGAGAAGATAATAAATTGCCTAAAGAGGTAGGTGCATCTTTCCTTTAACATGTACCGGTACATTGAAACTTTAATTTACATTATAGAGTTACAAAAGTTATTGAATGATAAGTGATGATAATGATATACAAATGTACTCAATTGTAGCCACTGAATGGATTGATTTGAAACATCATTAAAGTCTTCAGGAATATCTTTCAATCAAGTTAGCTAACTCTTCCCTAAATTTAATTTAACTTATGGCCATTGTTGGACTTTTGGTAAAAGTTTTGCATGCAAGCTACATTGAACTATCGTCCTCATATCTCAGTAATGTATGACTGGATTGATTAGAAACTCCATTAAAACCTTTAGGGATATCAAACATTCAAATTACATAGCTCTTGATTGAAATTAATGCAAATTATGAAGTTTTTAACTAAGAAAATTGTGCTTAAGTTTTTCATGCACGCTTATGTTGTTATACTCAACTTAAAGATAATTAGAAATGTCCTTAGATTTATTTGACTTTGATTTTAACATTTTTAAGGATTTTTGATAGAAACGTTAAATGTGCTAGTCATGTACATGCATAAAAGTGTTTAGAATAGTCGAGCATATTGTCACCTGACAACTCTTGTTTTCTTTATTGAAGTATATTTTGATAATAAAAATTATATGAGGATTCCTGGAAAATCTGGCAAGAATTGTATCAAAAGATGTTTTTAATTTGAAATCATTACAAGATGTCAAGACTTTGATAAATACATGTAGTAATGTAGCTGTAACATTCTTATTTCAGATTTTCAAGTGTGCCAATATTCGCTACCTTTCGTTGAAGTTCAACTGTCTTTATGATATACCTCCAGATATAGGTCACCTGAAGAAACTTACGTATCTTGCCCTTACAAATAATCGCCTACATGTGCAATCAATTCCTCACACATTGACTTTCTGCACTAGTCTACGCACCCTCCTTCTGGACAATAACTTGCTAGACGCCCTGCCAGGGTTTCTTTTGCAAATGCCTAGTATTGAGACCGTCCATCGCCATGGAAACCATAACTATTTCAAATCAACTTTTATGTGGTATCATACAGATGTGTATTGCAGAATTATGATATTGGCAGGAAATGCGCAGTTCTCTGTGAAGAAACCTTTGAAATTATCATTTTGGGCAGCAAAAGCCATAATTGGAGCGAAAATGAATTTTTTCGCAGACGACAACGTTGCTCCAGTGTTGAGAGACTACATATGTGATGTCTATGAACATTTTAATATTTGCCAGAACTGCACAACAGCTTGTCTCAGCAACAAGCCAGGTAATACTTTTAAAGGGGAGTGGTGGTTTAGGTGTCTGCTGCTCATTCCGGAGGTTGTGGGTTCCAGCCCCACCAAGGTCACGACCGTACCGCCTCGTATGACACCAGTACTGGTTTTTTCAGGAAGCCGACTCAAGAGTGATTCGATAAGCTAAAAGCTTTCTTCACAATTAAGCTAAAATGAATTAGCAAAAACTAATACTTTAATAAATTTTCAGGTTCAGCATTAATTTGGTTGCAAACTGAAAAATAAGACCTTGAAATATATGAGGAAAAATTTTGATCCCCAATCAAAGAATATGGCTTATATCTTCTACAAGACAATAGTAAATATGATCATGATGTTTATTTTAGTGAAAAATAATGTGCAGTAACGTGACTCTATGTTTTTGTAAGGCAATTTCGAAAACAAGTAATCGTTTGCCCTTGACAGTTTGAACAGCCATAGGCTTCCCTTTTCTTTCACTCCAATATAAGCAAGTTATAACTTCAAAAAGATAAATGGTGTATACATGTATACATAAACATCGTTTCGAGGAAAGTTTTCAATATGCGGTCTATCTTTAGATTGGCGATTATGTGTTCAAAACTGTCATATTTCATTCACCACGCTTCCATTTATAAAATTTGAATGGTGCAAAAAGTAGTTAAAACCCAAGCATGAAAAATGGTTAGAAAGCACTAAAAATTTTGTGTAGCCTACTTATGTTTCAAAGTACTACACTCAACAGGTTTAGAAACGCAAAAGTTGCAAAATATTAATTTTAACAGTGTTATCGTGTTCAAATTTATTCAAATTTCATACACAACAAAAACAATATAAAATTGAATTCTTGTAAAAGTTTCAATAATTCATCGCAAAAAATGACTTAAATAGAAATAAAAACAATAGCGTCATTCAAATAAAAATGTTCAACAGGGGAAAGCTTTGCGTTTCTAAACCTGTTAAGTGTATAGGATCTAAGAATAAGCCTGGGTTTCATATTTAGCTATTTTAAAGGATTAAAGTGTAAGGTTTATAGACTACTTACACGGGTGGTTAACTCTCCTTACCAACACAAAATGTGATGAAGTGAAAATTTGTTCCTTATATCCGAAGTTTCGCTATATTCTAAGTCGTTATATCCAGAGTTAACTGTAATGGAAAACCTGGTTTAAACACCATGGTCAAGTGGTTGTGAAGGATAACACCTAAGAAAGCTTTCACATGTACGCATTTTACTATCTTCTTTTATTTGTTTGGGAAAGTAAGTTTTTGGTTACTTAAACACCAGTTACATATTACAGATAAGGTAAGAAGCAGAATACATGTACGTCTACTGTACATTTTGTACTTATATCTTACCTAATTTATAGCATTTATACATTTCAGGATTCAAAGTGATAACCTTCAAAAATCCTTATTTAGGGAACACCTGTGTGCCCTTTCAGCACTGGGTGTGTTCCTTCGAATGTGCCAAAGCCCTAGAAGTTCCTGCCAGACACGAACAGATTGCTAAAGCACGTGATCTTGATGCCAAGTACGAACGTTATGTGCACGAGTGTCAACGTGTTTTTCACAAGTGTAAAAGCAAACATAAGGTGTTGTCGTGTTTGTCGAAGGTGGAAGGTGATTATGTTTCTGACTGTGATACTGTGGGGTGTGATACAGTGGGGTCTGACTCTACAAGTTACCAGGCAACAGAGTCCGAGTCAGAACAGGAGTCCCTGCACACTAAACCAAAGAATTGCACTGTCATGTGATACAACTGTTTACTTGTGTACAGCCAAAACCTTTCTTAAAGTGTTCACCTGAACAAAGACTACCCTGCATGTACTCTAAATCAGGTAATATTCTCGATGAGTTAATTTTTGCGATTTTTGCAAATTTCCCACTTCTAATCACTAATTTAAGAATCTCGCAAAAGAGGCATTTCACATAGAATTCTCCTTTTGCAAATTTAAAATTCAGGAATAACTCTTGTCTGCTCTCAAGAAATTTCGTCACGAGAAAATTACCATATTTACAGTCCAATGACCAGCAAGGAGAAAAACAGTGCTCTATTCAACTACAGAAGAAACATTGCGTCTAAAGACCACCAATCCTGTTGACTTTAAATGGGATCTTTGTTCACAGGTTTGACTGTACATGTATTGTTGCATAATATATTTATTTTACAGTGTTAAGCTTAACTATTGACAAGTTTATATACAAATGCATTTAAAGACCTATGTTTGTGACTGATGTGCATATTGCCATCACAGTGTATTTCACAGCATAATTAAACACGCAGACATTAATTCGTTAATGCAACTCTAGAACTCTATTTATATTGTATTTTAGTTACTTCTGACTTGACTTTGTTTTAAGTTTATTGTGAACTGAGAAAATTGTTGCTTCACTTTTTCATAATTTTATGATGTCAAGACTGAAACAGAAATTTAAGTGATCTTTTCTGTAATAAAAAAATTAATATTTGGCAGATCAGTGAATTTTGCAAAATTAACTACATGTATGTCTAGGAAAAAAAAATTCTAATGGTAATTTTTTTTTAATGTACAGTATATTCAGGCATATTTCTTTTACATTTCTTCATTGTGTTCTACTGTCCATATACTTGATATTCTGTGATGATATTAACAAGCCAGTAATATTGTTATTACTTGTATGTGAAACTCTGTGCTGAATTATAAATGAATAAAGTTTTCATGTGTCTGTAGAGGTCATTAATATATCTCTCCTACATAGCAAGACAGACAGACAGACAGACAGACAGACAGACAGATTTGGATTGCTTTGTCCAGCATTGTCAGTTGTTGGTTGTCAATACCTATTTTGTTTTTTGTCAGTAACTCTTCAACCCTTGGGCCAAGGATCCTTAAATTTGATACATAGTATATGCAGCGGGTCTTGGCCAGTAGATAACCTTGTTGTTTGAGGGTCAGATTGAGCTAAACACATAACCTTAAAGTTGGCGACCAGTAACTTCGCAATTTCTAAGAACTGGAAATTTTGTACGCTTTAGAAGTTGTCAATGTATCTAGCATTTGACTAACTGGAGAAGAATCACTTTGGCTTGATTGCAGCATCTCTTCACCAGCTGCCAAAATGTTACTTCATTTCTTTCTTTTTCCAGGCTGCATAGCATAATTGGGATATAGGAATGGCCTTCGTAGTGTTCACTCCATATCTCATAAACCCCTTGCAGGATTTTTATTTATAAAACGTGTAAAATGTTCATCTTGTTTAGTTGATATGTAGAACTCATATTGCAACTTCATTGCTCTGATGTCAAAGTCACAAGATTAACACTTCAAATCTTGCATTCTGTGAATACTGCATAGTTCCTTATCGCGTTAAAGGATTTTCATTCTTGTAGTGTCAAATGTTCACCTCATAGATACAACATGTAGAACCCATGATATAACTTAAATGCCCCGTAAGATCAAAGGTTTGATCCTTGCATACTGAGTCAGCAATATACATTGTATCTCACTCAAGGGCCCAAAGGATGTTTCATATAATGTTATATCAGCTGTCTCTCTCATGAAGATTGTGTTCCAACATCACTGGCTCAAGTACAAGGTCATACTTGAGGGTCAGTGGTTTTTCATGTCTACTCTATATCTCATAAACCCTATGAAGGACTTTCATACAACTTTAGTCAAATATTCATATCATCTTGAAGCCATACTAGTCAAGGTCAGTCTAAGAGGTCATTCGTTTTTGATATCCACATAAAGTCGCAGGATCTCTTTGAATTTACTGATAGAGTAAAATAGATCTTTTTCTAGGATAATGATAGGACCATGTTCTGTTCACTCTAAAACAAGGTTGACGTATGCCTTTCTCAAAGTCTCTTTGTATTCAAGTTGTTTCTTCAAGACAAAAAGTTGCTAGAATGCCTTTCTTATTTGTATATGCCCGAATGGATGTATTATAAGATTACCCGTGGCTTGAATTATCCAAAACGACACAGACACTTGTGAATTATGGCCCTAGATTTATGCAAAGTTGGCCAAATTCACCTTGTCCGCTCTCTTAGTTGACAAGTTTTCATCTGATCTTCACCAAACTTGCTAAAAAGTGTGTGTGGGCATAATATCTAGGCCAAGTTCGATAACCAGCCAAATCGCCCCAGGCACTCGTGGATTATTGTTCTTGAAATTCAAGGCTTGAATTATCCAAAACGACACAGACACTTAAATTGTGAATTATGGCCCTTGATTTATGCAAAGTTGGCCAAATTCACCTTGTCCGCTCTCTTAGTTGAACAGTTTTCATCCACTGACAAGTAGGGAAAAAGTTAATCTAAAATGACAGTCGTAGTGAAGTGATTTTTAAGCCCCCGTACGTCTGTCTGTGGGTCCGCCCTTACATTTGATTTTGAAATGACTTTGGACAAATGTTTAGCACATCAAGATGATCTGTCGCATGCAAGACCCACATCCCTACCTCAAAGGTCAAGGTCACACCAAGAGTTTGAAGGTAGTGGAATCTTCTATTTATACACACATTCGTCCCTGACTGCAACTTTGTCATGGATTGAAGGATTTTAAAATAACTTAGCACAAATGCTGAGCACACCAAGACGACGTGTTGCGTGCAAGACCCTCATCCCTACATAAAAGGTCAAGGTCACAGTTAAGAGTTGGAAGTTAATGCAATTCTGTATACATTGTATATATATGCACACATTCGTGTCCGTACTGTAGCTTTGTCATGCATTGAAGGATTTTAAAATAACTTGGCACACATGTTAAACACATCGAGACGATGTGTCGCGTGCAAGACCCACGTTCCCACCTCAAAGGTCAAGGTCACATTTAGAGTTGGAAGGTAATGGAATCCTGTATACATTGTATATGCACACATTCGTGTCCGGACTGTAACTTTGTCATGCATTGAAGGATTTCAAAATAACTTTGCACAAATGTTCAGCTCATCAAGACGATGTGTTGCATGCAAGACCCATGTCGCTACCTCAAAGGTCAAGATCACACTCGGAGTTTGAAGGTAATCGAATCTTGTATATATGCACACATTCGTGTCCGGACCATAACTTTGTCATGCATTTATATTAATTATAAAATAACATGGCACAAATGTTCAACTCATCAGGACGACCCTACCTCAAAGGTCAAGGTCACACTTTGAGTTTAAAAGTAATGGAATCCTGTATATATGCATACATTTGTGTCCTGACTGTACCTTTGTCATGCATTGATTAATTTTGAAATAACTTGGCACAAATGTTCAGCACATCAAGGCAATGTGTTGCGTGCAAGAACCACCTCAAAGGTCAAGGTCAAACTTAAGAGTTTAAAAGTAATGGAATAGTGTATGCGTGACTCTGTCATGCATGGAAGGATGCACAATTGTTGAGCACATGGAGAGGACACGGACTGTGAGACACCTCTTTCGGGGGCATTTGTCACTTGTGAGGGACAGCTCTTGTTTCTTTTAACCCTGATGGATCACATCACTCCAAAGCTTTTTACAATAAAACCAGTGCATTTTGCTGTTGTCATAGCAACTAATTAATGGGTCTGATATGCATTTTACTGTAAGTGTTTAGTTTGCTGTTTTAAAACAATGTGTTGTAAATGTTTGAAGAAATATCTGACAGCCATTTTGAAAAGGAGACACTTTCCTGCCAATATAACTTAGTTAATAAACTTTGTTCAAAGACATTGATACACAACTAGGCAATGTATCCTACTCCTAAGTTGGTTCTAGTTTGATAAAATCTAGGTCTACGTTTAAAATTTGATGTGTTCAACAAGCAACTTTTTTTAATCGTGAACGTGAAGTCTTTCACTTCCTGTACGAAATTTTACGGCCGTAAAGTAGGCGGAATATTTTTAACTTTACGCCCGTACTTAATAGAATTGTGCCACAAGCCGACTTACTAAACTGATTACAGAATATGGTTTTATGCACGTAAATCAATCGTAAATGGCACGTAATACGGGCGCCAAAAGGGCACGTAATATTAAATTAGGCGTATTTTTTTTTTCAACCAAAAATGAAAATTACGGGCGTACAAATCCAGATTTTACTTCTCTGATAAATTCATCCACGTAAGATTAGAACGCCTGTGAAATATGACCCCCCCCGCATCGGAATAGTATTTATAAATATATATTATGAAATATAGTATAAAACAATTGTACAAATTGCAGCAGCAGCAGTTTCAATAGTAGATTATTAACAAAGTAAACCATAAATGGGCTGATAACCAGCCTCCAAATGCAATACGGTTGCACTATAATTAACCTTTTAGCAATTAAACTTTTCAAAAACCTTATGTAATTTGCTAGAAAATGTTTTTTTTTTAGGAATCTGTTACATTTCAATTTTACAAAGCGCTTTCATTTGAAATTCATACTAATTTTGACTTTATCTCTAAAGACTTCAAGTAATAAAATCACGAAATCTGACTTTTAACTGATATATTCTTTCAATCAGTATAACAATTATATCATAATTTATTTATAACTGCTCTCTGTTTGACAATTTACCTTTGCTAATACTGGACTCTCCTGTCCACAAAATAATAATTAATATTCATGCTATGAATTAAGCTAAATCACCAAAAATGTTCCTTACATGTAAACATTACAACAAAATGCTTTCAAACATGTCTGACAAATTGTTCTTTGAATCAACCTATCAGAAAGCCAGTTAAAGATTACTTCCTGTTCCATTTTACAACCGTATTTCTGTTTTTTAATTATAGGCGTAAAATAGAACTCAGTCATTTTGTGATTCAAACTGCAACATCAAAACATTGAAGTCCATATTTACGCCCGTAGAAAAAAATACTGGCGGAAAGTTTTAAAATGATGCTCGTAATATTCATGTTTTTCCTGCTCTAAATAAATTCCGGCTAAGTTACGCTTGTAAAAATGATTTTACTGCCCAGTTACGCGTCTTTTCCTGCTATTTACGGTTGTAATTTTCGTACAGGTTTTGTGTGTTCATGTTAGAAGCTGTTTAGTAAAAAACTGGCAATATTGAAATTTGACAAGGCAGTTTTTGTCGAGAGATGATGAGAATGAAATGAAGTTGTCCAGCTTCCGGCGGGGATTCGAACACACGACCTTTCGCTCTTGCGTTCAGTGCACTAACCACTGAGCTATATTAGACTCTCTCAAATGTTTCTACTCCTCTGCACGAAATGGCTACCATAGTTTTTTTAAAACAATTTCTCCGTATAGCACTGGATCAGTGTCAATCAAATTTCACAGAATTGTTTGGTCGGTCCTCTACCAAAACTCCCCATAACACAATTATTATCTGTATCATCAGGAATTACACAGATCTGATTATGTATTACAAATCTTTTCTTTTTGCTCAGGTGAGCGATATAGGACCATCTTGTTTAAAATACATGTATCATTATTTCAAATTTGTTGTGTTGAATCTTAATATGGAAAGTCTTCCTTGCTATGATTAATATATTTACTTGAGTGGCTGAAGTACTTCAAATCGTAATGATGTGATAAGAAAAGACAATTTGTATTTCTTTTATTGACATGTTGATATTTGAACAAACCAGCGTTAATGTTTCGGTTTCGATTGATAATCATGTCATGAATCAGCATTATACCCTATTCATTAGTAGTCGAGATGAAATAATTCCGCATTTCCCTTATCAATACATCAATTGATTCCCTTTAATACTTTTTGAGTTATGCTCTGCACAAAAGCGAAACGGACGGGCGGACATCCAAACGTAGGTGGTATTAAGTGCCCACTAAGGAAGACAATAATGACCACTTAACGGACAAAAGACAGAATGAAGACAACACTACTTTAGGTACCTATCGTTTGTGCGGACGGACGGATGGACGGACGACGAAATCACTATATGCCGCGGCATAGAAAGTAGTGTGTAAACTTTACAGCGTGTTTGATACTTATATTTCCCTAACAATTCGATCACTGTATGAAAAACGAACATGCTCACGCCCAAGATGAAAGTGGTCACAAAGCTTGTACAAATAATTCATAATGTCTTGTAACAGATATTTGTTAGTAGTTCAAGTGTCTTTCAATATAAAAAGATAACACAAAAAATAAATCTTTAATTTCACCAACATAAAGCTGTCATTCTAATCTTTGAGCAACCAAAAGAAGATTAATGTGGTCCAACAGAAAAATGAATTAATTTTCGAGTTGACACCATGTAAAAGCTTTATAGTTCCTTAATAGCTTACTTTCTTCAGATTGCGATGAAATTGGATATAGTGATATGTTAGTTACGAAGCATTTTGTGAAAAGACATGTTTGTATGGAGTAGGGCCACTTCAGACTGTATGTTGTGTTCGTAAATACAAATGTGTGTAAGTTTGCATGATTTTTTTTTAAGTAAAAAGGACATATCGGACTTGATATGCATACAGTCATGACGTATCATAAAATATACATACTTCTGTGTTTTTTCACAGAAATATATCTTAATTACGCAGAACCATGCTGGAATGGTGGCACACATTTTTTGAAATGCAGGAATTATATTCCAAGAAATCTACCAAAAGGGACTGAAATTGTCGAAATAATAGACATTGTACCGGTACGAAAAAAAATCAATGCTACGAGATTTCAAGGTCAAGGTTGGTCACAAGTGAAGCGTCTGCATATAGCAACGGTTGAAAGAAAAGGCATGGTAATAAATATTCCGTGGATAAATCTCTACAACTACACATTCAGCAATACAAAGTCGCTGCAGTATCTCCGGCTCTTCCTTCCGGCACTTTTACTTGTCGAAGCCGATGCATTCATTGGACTAGGCAACTTAACAGAGCTGGATTTATCGGGTTGCAAAAGAATGTCATTGTATTATCTTATATTGATACTGAACAGTACGAAATCAATGCCTAATTTGACTATTCTTAGAATTGACCACTTGAATACAATGGGGAAACCGCCAATACGGACGACTTCTTTCGACAAAGAATTAATCAGTGCACTTGTACTGAGAAATATCACGGAAATCTCTGCTAGAAATTTGTTTGTTGATACATTTAATTTGAAATTGGCGCTGGCTATGTGTGACGTCCTGCAAGTTTTCGATATTTCTTTTACTTACATTTTCCATGATATAACAACACCAGAAACGTGCGAATCCTTAAAAACACTTTATCTGACAAAAATAGAGAGATCCCATCCAATGGTACACCTTAATTTAACTAATTTTATTTACCGTGGGAATATTTATGACAGACTATATTATTTCAGGAGTGTAGAAAAGTTAAATGCAGACGGCGTGACGACGTATGCCTCATATGCAAAGAACTCGGTTCTAATTCTCAAAAGTCTAGAATTTCAGATGAAGGAGATTTCTTTTCAGGACAATAAGTTGCATTATCTCGATATTACCATAGAAACAGATGCTTTGAAACAATTAGAGAAACTCGAATTACAAAGAAACACGATGCAGTATGTGAAAGGAGCCGCTTTTCGGTTTGCATCGCGCCTGAAAATGTTGAACATGTCTAATAACCAATTAAGCGTCATGCAGCGATATAATTCGTCAGATTTTGGAGAAATATTTTACAGTCTACAAAAACTTGAGATTATTGATCTTTCCAGCAACGGGTTAACATATATACCTTGGAATACTTTTAGCAATAACCCTAAAATAGAAGCCATATATCTTGCAAATAACGAAATTTCACAGCTTGCTCTAAATTCAAGCTTTTCATTGTCTTTAATTGGTCTGGAAAACAATAAAATCATGCAGTTGAGCGAAAATAGCCGTCAGTGGTTCGACACAAACTTCGATTTTCATGCTAACGATACTTTACACAAGTTTTATGTAAATGTTAGTGGTAATCCGTTTCAATGTATATGCACAGATATAGATTTTTTGCAATGGTTTGTTCAGTCACCTATGATAAGGAATTCAACACAAAAGATTACTTGTTCCAGTTCGGTAAACAAACAAATTACACAAAAACTAACAGAAGATTTGATGGAAGAATGCGAACGCCCGATAAGGCTGAGACGAATTATTATTACTACATCACTCACCTCTGTGTCAGTAACGATAGTAACAATTGCTGTTGTCATGGCTTGGCGGTACCGCAGAAGAAGACTTATAATGGAACGCAATATAAACGAAATTATTGCGCAGGTTCAAGACGGTGCATACCGTTTTCAATTTCCAGTTTTCTTGTCACATGCTAGCGATGATGCCGAATTTGTCATGGAACATATCTATCCGACACTTTCGGAACAACTTAGACAAATCTTTGATGTACAAAGAGACATAGTTGGCATAGGTGACCAACATTTTAGGCCTGGGCGCAGCATTTATGACGAGATTTTTAGAATTCTTGAAAATAGTGCAGTAGTGCTGACAGTTGTATCTAGTCAGTTTTGTCAAAGTGCTTACTGTAGAAATGAATTTGAGCAAGCTTATGCAATGGAAAAGCCAATTTTGTTGTTGTTTAAGGAGGAAGTTGAAGAAGAGGAAATGACACCGCTTATCCAAGAATTGTTTAACAGATATACAAGAATTACTATGCGTGTAGCAAATGACGAGGTACATATTGCACCTGGTTGGGATATTATATGCCAATCTATTCTCGAAATGTTGCCCCGATAATTTTCATCAAGTTTGTTTGAAATGTTTCTAATATTATTTGATGAAAAAAGCACAATCCATACACTGCGTCATAGTACTTGTCGAAATACGTTAAAATCGTTTGAAGACCCGTCGAATCCAGTATTTCAACAACGGAAGTTTCTGCTCGCCCGGTTCCGGACGGGGAGACCCAGAGTCTCCGCGTCCGGCTCTATTTTTTATCACTTTTTAAAGCTAGACTTATGAAAAAATAATTATTACTTAGACGCAAAATATCATAAGTTACTAATTTCAGTCGGATTTTTAAAGAACTTCAGAAAATATGAACCGGACGAGGAAACTCTGGGTCTCTGCGTCTGGTACCGGACGTGAGAGACACTTCCTTCAACAAAACCGAGTTGTTAAAAGGGAGCAGTAGTTTGTTATCTTGTCATATGGATTGCGTTTACATATACATTGCCAGATAAGAAACGTATTTAGTTGTTCACCATTAAAAGGTTTTTATTGTACATGTATATGCTTAAATGTCATTTTTGAACAAATGTCTATGGTTGCAAGCGACTTTAATTGAATATAAAGAGTATGTCAATGAAATTAATGTAAAAATGTAATTGTAAATCCCGTGTGAATCTGCTATTCTAGAAGTATTATGCAAGAATGATTGGTATCAAACATTTATAAAAATAATGCTTTATCGGTGTATTTCCTTGCTTGGAAATCAATTAAGAACTGCTTAAAAATATGCAAGAATTACTATGCGTGTAGTAAATGACGATGTTCATATTGCACCAGATCGGGATGTTATACATAATTCTATTCTCGAAATGTTGCACAAAACATTGATTGAGTTTGTAAAATATTACTTAAATTTGTTGATGAAAATTATGGTGTAGTACAAATGATTTATTAAATATGAACCATTTATTTAGTTTGAATAGTGCGAATTTGAAACTTTGTCCAAAACTAATAATTTTAGACCAGCAGTGGAAAGATAAATGAAACATTCTAACACTAATGAAGATTTCTCCCATATAGGCAAAGAAGGATGTGAGCGTGATATACCTACCAAGTTTATCACACTAGGCGTCTGGAACTATTTTTGACGGCTGAAATTCCCTTCCGCGTAATTTTCACACAACATCTACCCGTGTGCATACGCTTGGATTGGTGTTGTTGTGAATGAATTCACGTGATGTAAAGCAAATCGTAGTAAAATTTTCTACACTTCCGGTATCGCCAGAAATATCAGCAACAAACATCAAAAATAAGACGAATAGCGTTTTATTTAATGAGTAAAAAAGAACAGCCAAAATTTCACGAAATGCAAGGAATGCACGGAAAACTACAAATTTCAAGACAGCGACTTCATGTAAGCGCAGCAAATAGTACCCCATCGAACATTTCTTTTTGTTTAAATTAACGGGTTTGAATGGAAATAGATTGTCGTGTAGATGCATCGTAATTATTCGGTATATCACTCAAAAGTGAAATCTTTTCCCTAATTAATGGTCATCGTTACAGCACAACAAGTGACTTTGTTCATTTTCTATACCTACACAAGCTAGTACATTAAATATGGATTTACCCTGGGTCCTAATATAACGGGTCTTGTCATATCTATATCAATTATCGATTTTATCGTGTCTCGGCCAGACAGCAGAATTTGTAGATAACATACTGTATCGGCAAAACGCACTGGCTCCAATTTAACGATCCTGCCCGGACAAACGTAACGACAAGGCTCCGACAAAAAATGGCTGATTTAGTAAACGTTTTGCCGTTACAGTGTGTGAGTGTACATGTCAGAACTTGTTAAAACTCTGCAATTCAGCATTTTTATGAGCATTAAATATAGTGAATAAAAACCTAAGAATGCGGCTTACGTCTGACCAGAAGATTTGGTGGAGGAGGGGGGGGGGGGTGGGGGGTGGGGTCGGTATGTTGCAGACAGGCGTGTCCCAGAGGCGGGTTGCCCGCACATTGAATGTGTCCCACAGCGTTGTTCAACGCAAGTGGAATCGTTTCCAAATCGAAGGAAACGTAGCAACTTTACATGGTGGTGGCCGTTATAGGTGTACAACACATGTAAAAGACCTATATATTGTTGTTCAGACCCTGCGCAGTTGTTTTCAGTACGCTACTTCCTTAACAGCTTGCAGAATGCAACACGTGTACGGGTACCTATCAAAACAATAAAGAATAGACTGCATGATGCAGGTATGAATGCCAATGCCAGACGTCCTGCTGCCATTCATGTTACTTTGACTAATTACCACGTTAGAGAACGTCTACTTTGGGCCCATGACCATGTGCAATGGAGACCCCGCAATTGGACCAGTTTTTTACTGATGAGTCAAGATTTTGTCTAGACTTCACAGATAGATGTGCCAGAGTGTCGAGAAGACCAAATGAACGTATTTTCACCTGCTTGCATCTCTGAACACGACCGATATGGTGGAGGGTCTATCATGGTATGGGGAGGAATAAGTGTCTATGCCCAAACTGAACTCCATATTGTTGATGACGGCACCTTAACAACAGAAAGGTATTATCGCGGGATTCTTGACGTACGTGTACGCCCATATGCAGGTGCAGTGGGTGCAGGTCTTATTCTAAGGCAGGATAAAGCTCACCCACACACTGCTCGCCTCACTAACCAATATTTTGCACGTGAAACAATCGAGCTCTTGCCTTGGCCTGCCATATCCCCGGACCTCAATCCAATTGACCATATATTGTCGCCCTGTGCAGCTGGTCCCCCGTGCAGCTGGTCCCCCTGTGCAGCTGGTCCTCCTGTGCAGCTGGTCACCCTCGCAGAACTTTGTGCTGCCTTACATAAGGACTGGAACAGAATTCCACTATTAAAGATCAACCGGCTAATTCACAGCATGCCCAGGCGCTGTCAGGTTGTAATTAATGCTCGCGGACACCATACAAAATATTGAAACTTATTCCATGCAGCATTTGGGAAAATAACCACTTCAACAAATTTCCGCCTACTTACGAATTTTCAAGTTTTCCAACTTAGATAACTTTAAACTTTTCACAATCGAGCTTAAAATAAATTCGTATAAGTTAAAAATTTCAATTTTATCATACAAGTGCCTTGTTTATGCAACGCAACATCACTTTCCTTTTCATTCTATTCGATATTTTACATGTTTGGTATGATTGATTTTTATAGTGCACTTGAATATTTGAAGTACATTATGACATCAGAGCAGTCAAAAAGAACAAAACCTATAATATCACACGTTTAACTGGCTCGTAGCTTTTTGACTAAAGACACCAAAAATAAACATTCCACCTGAACTCTTTGTGCAATTCAAATCGTAAAGTTTATGTGGAGTTCAAATTAATGGAACTATTTACTAGGAATATCTAGGGACACTTTAATATGTGTTTAGACGTGAAATATGATAAAATATTCATACTTCTGTATGTTTTAACAGGTGTATCTTGTAGCTTTGCGCATGCAAGCACATGTCAAAATATAGGCGAGCATTTTTTGATGTGTAATAATTATATACCAATAGATCTGCCAAAAGGGACGAAAACTGTTGATATAATAGACATTGTACCGAAACAGACTCATATAAGCACAACGAGTTTTCAAGGTCAAGGTTGGTCACTGGTGAAACGTCTGCACTTAGCAACGGTTGAAAGAAAAGGCATGGTTATCAACATTCCTTGGATAAGTCTTAGCAACAACACATTCCGTAATTTGTATGCGCTTGAATATCTCCGGCTCTTCCTTCCGGCACTTATACATGTTGAAGGGGATACATTCAAAGGACTAGGGAATTTGACTGAACTTGATTTGTATGGTTGTAAAAGAATGTCATTGTATTACCTTATACAAGTATTAAACAGCACGGAATCAATGCCACATTTAAAAATTCTTAGAATCGACTATCTGAATACAATGGGTAGACCACCAATTGTAGCAACTTCTTTTAATAAGGAATTTGTCCAGTCGCTTGCATTGAGAAATATTACCGAACTATATGCCAGACATCAGTTCATTGATATCCTTAACTATGAAGCAATACTAACTTTGTGTGACGTCATTCAGGTTTTTGATATTTCATTTTCTTTCATATCGGAACATCTTTCGACACCAGTTACGTGTAAGTCCCTGAGAACATTAGATGTAACTGGGTTTCGGACACCGACTACAGGTACATTTTTGTACCTTAATATGACTAACTTTTTTTACCGGGTAAAGCTATATGAAAAATTATATTATTATAGGAACGTAGAGAAATTGAATGCAGACAATGTGTTATTTCATGTCTCATGCGCAAAGAACTCATTTTTAATTATAGACAGTTTGGAATTTCAGTTGAAAGAGTTTTCTTTTCAGGACAATATGCTGCATTATCTCGATATTGCCATAGAAACAGATGCTCTTAAACATTTGGTGAAATTCGAATTACAAGGAAACGGTATGCAGTATATAAAAGGAGATACTTTTGGGATTGCAAAAAACCTTAAAATGTTAAACATGTCTAATAACAAGATAGGTTTCATGCAGCGATATAATTCGACAGATTTTGAGAAACTATTTCACCGTCTGCATGATTTGGAGATTCTTGATCTCTCCAGCAATGGGTTAACATATATACCTTGGAATACTTTTATCATGAACCCTAAACTAGAAGCCATATATATTGCAAATAACGAAATTGCACAATTTGCTCTCAATTCAACTTTTACTTTATCATTTGTTGATCTGAGAAACAACACAATCACACATTTAAATGAAGATAGCCGTCATTGGTTCGATATAAATTTTGCTTATAATACGAACGATACATTACATAAGTTTCATGCAACTGTATCTGGTAATCCCTTTATGTGTGAGTGTGAAGATCAAGATTTTTTGGACTGGTTTGTTCTGTCACCTCTGCTAAGGAATTCAACGTACAAAATCACTTGTGCTAGCTCGGGAGACAAACAAATTACAAAACAACTGACTGATAGTTTGAAAGAGGTGTGCGAACGTCCTTTTAGACTGAGGCGTATTATTATTACCTCTTCACTCACCTCTGTGTCAGTAACGATATCAACAATGGCTGTTGTCATGGCGTTGCGATATCGCAGAAGAAAACTTGAAAAGAAACGAAATATAAAAGAAATTATTGCGCAGATTCAAGATGGCGCATATCATGTTGAATTTCCAGTTTTCCTCTCCTATAACAACAATGATGCCGATTTTGTCATGGAACATATCTATCCGACACTTTCGGAACACCTTAGACAAATCTTTGGTGTACAAAGAGACATAATTTGCATAGGTGACCGCCATTTTAGGCCTGGACGCGGAATTTATGACGAGATTTTTAGATGCCTTGAAAATAGTGCAGTAGTGCTGACAGTTGTATCTAGTCAGTTTTGTCAAAGTGCTTACTGTAGAAATGAATTTGAGCAAGCTTATGCAATGGAAAAGCCAATTCTGTTGTTGTTTAAGGAGGAAGTTGAAGAAGAGGAAATGACACCGCTTATCAAAGAATTGTTTAAAAAATATACAAGAATTACTATGCGTGTAGTAAATGACGAGGTACATATTGCACCTGGTTGGGATGTTATATGCCAATCTATTCTCGAAATGTTGCCCCGATAATTTTCATCAAGTTTGTTTGAAATGTTTCTAATATTATTTGATAAAAAAACCACACAATCCAAACACTGCGTTATTGTTCTTGGCGAAATGCGTTAAAATCGTTTGAAGACCCGTCAAATTTAGTATTTCAACAAAACTGAGTTGTTAAAGGGGAGAAGTAGTTGGTTATCTTGTCAAATGGTATTGAGTTGACATTTACATTGCCAGATAAGAAACGTTTTTAGTTTTTCACCATTAAAAGGTTTTTATGTGTATCATTTCTGAACAAATTTCTATGTTTGCAAGCGACTTTTATCAAATATTATGAGTATGCATTATTTCAATGAAATTTATGTAAACATATATTGCACAATCCCGTGTGAATCTTCTATTTCAGAAGTAGTATGCAAGAATAATGGATATCAATAAATTTGTACAAAATAGCACTTTATGGGTGTATTTCCCTGCTTGGAAAACAATTCAGTAGGGAAGAAATTACGTCTACAAAAACAAGACTTCAATGTCAAGAATGCAATAAGACTTCACCTTATCGTATGGTGTCTATTTTTAATACGAGGCAAAACTTAAATTTGTTTTTCCTCTTTAATTAAATTTAACATGTTTTCTTTTAAACTGGAAACAATTTCTCAAAATTTCATTTATTAATATAACATTTCTGTTTAAAGCAGTCGGAAAATAAAATGTTTTAAAAAAATTAAGATTTTGCTGAACAGGATATATCATGTTTTCGGGGACAAAATAAGAACAAAACCGAAATAATTCTCATTATGCGCATCTTACTGCACATAGCGTACTTTTAGTGACACTTTTATAAAAGCAATTTTTTCTAAATAAAAAAATGTCCTCTACCCTTTTGTACACACACCTATTTCAACTGGATTTTTACTTGAAAAAATGCGCATACTTCCACTTTAAAGCATCACCATTTTCTGCTGCATAAGTTATAATTTTCTTTTCCTCTCAAAGCATTAAGCAAAAAGAATGAATCGCAAACTTTAAGTTACTTACATGTAACATGATTAAATTTGCCGTGCGTGCAAACTGTGTACAGCTAATGTTTCTTTGTTACTATTAAAAAACTATTATGTGTATTACAAATGTTGGACTGGCTTCTTATTAATGCAGAACAGGATATATAATGTTTTCGGGGACAAAATTAGGACAAAACCGAAATAATTCGCATTATGCGCATCTTACTGCACATAGTGTATTTTTGGTGAAAGTTTTATAAAAGCAATTTTTGGTTGCTGTGCATTTAAATGTGTTAAATTAATAATGCCGCATTAATATTTGAAGTAAGTTCTTTAGAAATAAAAAAATCGGACTGATAAAATAATAATTCCTTTCTTCGCAGTGATCTCCCTTGTGTTGTTGTTGTTGTTGGTAGAGATTTCAGCAGTGGAAGGGAAGCAACTCCTGCATGCAGTTGTTGTTTTTTCTAAGAAGACTCTCCAAGTCAAAACAAGAAAAGTAATATTTGGAAAGTCATTAGTTCGTACCGGTAGCGGGAAGAGTTTGGTGTATTGTATTTAAAGCTATTTTTCCTCTACCCTTTTGTACACACACCTATTTCAACTGGATTTTTGCTTGAAAAAATGCGCATAATTCCACTTTTAAGCATCAACATTTTCTGATGCATAAGACTAAGTTATAATTGTCTTATATTTTCTTTCTAATTTGTAAGATATAAAACATTCACCTTATCCAACACATTTCTGTTGAAAGTCAGCTAAATGTCCCTACATGTTAATGCCGAGTGAAAAGAGATAGACATTAAATGGTTATGGCGCTTATATATTTACTGCACTGTACTATTTAATTGTCTATTATACAAACAGTAAATCCTTTAAAAATCGTAAAATCGAGATAAATGCAAGCGGAAATGCATGTGATTATTGTTTGAATACTCTTGTGCCATCTGTTTAGTGGTTAGACTTAATAAAGGTTTTGTTTGTTTGTTCGTAAAGTGCACCCGGACGTCCATATAAATCTTGACCATGTTCAAACTTCTCTTTATAGAGGAAGTCGGCTTTATGTTCAGAGTACATGTAACATTAGTCATATCGGTAAGTATTTGTAAGGTAAGTAGAATTTCGTGACTGACGATCTATGATACAAAAAGATGAAAAATAACTTAAATGCCATTAATAAGCTGTAACATTGTTTCAAAATTAAACAAAGTGAAATGTATGAAAGTTTTCAAAATATACATTCAAAAAAGACTGTTTCTATTTCTATGCTACCTGTGCCCTTGTATTTTAACAAATAAAAACTGCTTGAACAGTCTTTGAAGAGGTGTACCTTTTGGGACATGTCGAAGATATTATTTTAAAATCCTTTTTTGTTTTTCAAAAGTTTTGTTTTGGAGCATGAGAGTAATTATGAAGGTTTTCTTACATAAAGCACGGTAAAACAAAATCCGCCCTAAGTTTGGCAAATACAACCCTGGAAGGGAAAACACAATTTGAAATGGTGCTGTAGATGACAACTAAAACTGACACGAACCAATTAGACACTTGAGTGAGTTGTCTCCCTTTTTCATTATCTTGGTCCTTTCAGTTGGATTTCTCCAATGTTATCGCTATTTTTATGTTTTATATGATAAAAAGTAACCTGAAATATTTGTGACCATGATAATCAAATTAAATAATGAATTTGGCAGCAAGTTCTTTTAATATCAATGTTTTCAATTATTGACAGTCCTGAAAGTGTTATCAAAAAAGCGGTCACAAAATTCACACATAGTAACTGATATACCTTTATAAGAAACAACAATAAAGTCAGAGGATTCCACTTGATAGGATTTACCTGTAATTTCGTTATCTTGGACTTTACCGAAACGAGGGATAAATTGTGACTCACCCTAGTCTCCAGGGCGTTGTAGTTCAAGGAAAAGAAGATTTTGAATGTATTACCTAAATCTAAGTTAAAATTATAACCCTAATCCCAAGGGCCAAGTTAAACCCGATGGTATGATTTGGACAAACTTGATAATGAAGCTACACACCACATATTTAAGCCATGTGCCTTGCGGTTCCCACTCGTTATCAATTTTGAATAAAAAACATTTGTCCTATAAGTGAACATATATAAGAAACAGTGGAAGGAAAAAAACTCTTTTTCTCTGCGTATGCAACACCAATAATTGTTGCAAGAATAAACTACGTTCAGGAGTGACGTCAGCTTCTAGAACTGCCGGATAGAGCAAAGTTCGTAGTACTATTCTTCCCACAGGACACTTACTTCATAAGACTAATTATATTCAGAGTGAATATTATATGGTCGTATTTTGTGACACGGAAATGTAGAGTAACCGCTGATTAGTTTCCATAATGATAATGTAGTACCGATGTACATTTCAGGTTTGCAGTGTTGCAACCTACCAGAAACAAAGAGATAACTACAGCACTTCAACATGCAAGAAGTATCTCATTCGCAAATATATAATACAACGAAAGTTAAGGTGATGCTGTGCTGATGAACGGTGCAATGATGCTGCTTTTTTCGGACAAAGTTGGATTTATCAATAAATAAAATTAACTTTAAATTATACACATATTTTTTTCTGATATACATATCATCAAAAAGATTTTTAAAAAACCCAAATATTTATCCATTCTAGTTATAGATTGCAGTTGCTGTATTCTGTTGTTCACTGGTACGCTGGTTATTTCTTACTAGTTTAGCCAAGCATCTGCAAAAGAACAGTATATGAAATTATTACTGGAGTTAAGAACTTCTATATTGCATTCAGGTTTTGCAAACAACTAAACATGAATCTTATAGAATATTACTTTTAGTGGCCTTTCTCTTAACCTGTCACATTGCCGTATTGTTCAGTATCAGAAAAGATTACTGAGACACGTGCTAATTTTACATAACCAATAACACAGAACTTTCATCACCGAAATTTATACAATATAAAGCAAATGAAGCATTCTAAATTCTGCTTTATCTCGGCTGAAAGTTGTCAGATTCCTTTGAGAAATTGACTTTCAATACTGGTCCTTCCGACTAAATAAAAAAAAAATAGTTTGTAATGCAGGGCATATGATTGCTACTTCGAGTTGCTTAGTATTGATTGTCGCAGTTGCAATCGAATTCATATTACATGGAGGGGTTCCAATTGTTACCCTACACATGGGCGCTGCCAAGGGTTTTTTCTTGAGGCCCCCATAGTTGTGGTTACCCCTTTTTTGCCCCGTATATGGCGTGATAGGGGTGTGGATGCATCCCCTAACAGTCTTACAAAAACAATAAAATTATTCAAATAATAAACAATAGAACTTAAAGATTGCTAACAAATTACAGTCTTTCGCTTAATGTAAGAATTTGTCAGATACAGTTTCAGTTATATGCAGTTAACAGTTATTGAAAATCATCAAAATTTACAATGTACATCGAAATTTACAATGAACATTTCACTTAATTGCCATATAAAAATCGCCGCACAAAAGTGCTTAACCTTAAGAGAAAAGAAATGTTCAGGTAGCACGGACGGATATACGGTAGTTTCATATTAAGATAGACGCCATTACAGTTTCGTCTGCGATGTTCGGAAAATGAAGTGATGCTTGGCTGTACTTGAGTTGAATCTTCAAATTTTGTTTCAACAAATATACAAATTGAAGTACGTTTTGTTCCTGTCTTGAGTATTTACATTTGTTGCGAAATTTCAATATGCTCCATTTGATCTAAACATTTACGGTATTTATTATAGGTATGACTACACTAAATCTTTTTCCTTGGACTTACTGTATAACATTTGAGCAATGTCCGCATACCAATACATTCGTTGTGTAATTACACGCCAATAAATCTGTAGAGCCACCTTAGTTATACCCCAAAATGCCCCCTTTTCTATATACATAATGTGTTACTTTATAGCCGAAAATTGCACCAGTAGGACATCACCCCCTCGTCTGTAGGATTTTGCTTACATTCTGTCAAAAATATCAATATATTCAGATAGCCATAGGACACCGTAATATGAATAAAAAAATTCATAAACTATTTTTTTATTATGCTCAACCACAGTACTTTCGATTTTAATTCTAGAAAACTTTAATGCTACCAATCATTTTGGACCAATCAGAGACCACATATATCTAACAGGTCCGCAAGTTCCCTACAGAAATTGGCTGGTTCAAAGTCCCGCCGATTAAGTGAAGTCATACCTTATACTAGATAAGTTTAAGTCACATACACCAAGGACTATGTGTTCGTATTTTAGCTCAGTGCGCGTATTACTGTTATATCCTGAAATAACGTTTAATATTGATTATTGATTGGGCACTTTGTAGTAGTGACTGAATTTTACAATAACCAAAAAAGAGAAGCTGTGGGTTTCGCGCTGACTTTTACAAACTGTACATAGGCCATTAGATAGCCCTAAATAAACCAATCTATCCTCAGTAAATAACGTATTATGAAGAAATTTAAACTGTAAGTACAGAAGAAAAACTTTTGACCAAAAGATAGGAATTGTAACATTTAACCATTCTTGCCACTTAATTTCGGCCCTTGAGGATTTTGCATTACTCATAGCAATTTGATTTAGTATTGTTTGCATTTTTAATTCATTCGGGTGCATACATGTTCTCCGTTTGGTTTTGATGAAGATTGACTCTTGAGATTTCACTTCTGATATCTCCAGGTAAGTCTTGATTCTTTAAACGATCGATAAACTTTTTTGGTATACTTTCTTTAATCTTATTTCATTCGGTATCAAAATGTGTCGGGATACCGTGCATTCTTTGTATTTCATTCGTTTTTAAGAAATCGTTAGTATCTGTGTTCCAAATATCTTTTATAAATTTTATATCAGCACGAATAAATGATTTGAAGAATAACGGTCTGTTTCTGTACGTAATGCAATCGTTATCGAATAGGTTCCAATTTAAGATTTCGCTTTTTGATGTCGGCTTAAAAGATTTCAAAAGTTTGCTCCAACATTTTAGACATGACAAGTAGAAATCTGGAATTTTCGTTATCAACTTGATCCTTTCAAAACAAGTTACCGTACATAGTAAATATTCCTGGTTATAAAACATGTCTAATATTTGTGCCAAGGGTATTTTTGATAAAATACACAATTTATGTCAGTCTAACTAATTATCATAAATAATGTTCCCACGACAACTATTTTTATATTATGAATAAATACATACCGATTAATATGTCTTTAGGGAATTGTTTCATTCTGAAAATAATAGAAATGCAAATTATCTGGTGTCTTTTAGATGAGTATCAAAAAGTTCACAAATTAAACAGGTAGCTACTTAAAAGCTATAACAAAGACAGAGAAACAACCTATATTATGCATTTATTTTATTGGATAAATACTGTACTTGGTCCATGAAAGTACTAGTTCGACAGGTGATGTTTTTTACATACATTAAACAGGTTAATTAAACAAAGAAGGAAATCAGTTATTGTAAATTCTGCGATAAACAAAGTTTCAACGTGCGCACCGGTATGACGTGCGTAAAAAATAACCGGTTACATTTCTATCTATACTGAGATATTTAATCTTGTTAAAAAATAAGAACAATATCTTTTATTTATACACTTTGTACTTTTTGGTTAATTTGTTTGTTTGTTCGTTGTTGTTTATGGTGGGCATACAACAAGTGTAACTTCTATCTTGGTTTAGATCTTCTCCAATCTCAGGTTGCTGTTTTTCTAAAGATATTGCAAACCGATACTTACAACTCTAAGCTCGTCTCCTAGTGGTTGAATTTCAGGGTCCTCAGCCTCCCTTCTCTGAAAGTTACAGATATTTTACGGCAATACTTATATAGAGATATAAACGAAAATAAGCTTAAAACTGTTAAACTGTATCTTATAATGAAAGAGCAATAATGACCATACACACGGACAACCAAATCATTTTTCACCAATGAAATCACATCAGTCCATCTCAAACAATGTGCCATTATGTCTCTCTATTCATCAATTTCATCTTGTGTCAGACTAAATTCTTATGTAACTGAATGGTTTGATGTAAAATGTGGATTAAGACAGGGTTGTATTCTATCTCCTCTGCTATTTAATCTTTATATCAATGATTTAGCAGTATATATGAAAACATTAGATATTGGAATACAAATCATGATGAAAATATATGTATTTTGATGTATGCTGATGACATTGTCTTGTCAGCTGAAAACCAGCTTGACCTTCAACTTTTACTGAATGCCTCAAATGAATGGTGTAATATGAATGATATGTGTATTAATAGTACCAAGAGCAATATTATACATTTTAGACCTGTGTCTACTCCTAGAACTGAACATAGTTTTACGTGTGGGGACAGATCATTGCAAGTGCTTAGTAAATATAAATACCTTAGCTTAGTTTTACAAGAACATTTAGATATGAATATAACAGCTAAGGCAGTTGCTCAGAGTGCCAGCCGTGCATTTGGTCTCTTCATTGCTAAATTTAAATCTATAGGCGGTGTCCCATATGATGTTTTTACAAAACTGTATGACTCTGTTGTTTGGCCAGTTGTTGCCTATGGTGATTCAGTCTGTAAACACTGTTCACAATAGAGACATGAGATATTTCTTAGGTGTTGGTAGATATACACCAAATGCAGCAGTTGTTATGAAATGTCTTGGCAACCCCTTATAGTACGCCAGTGGAAATGTATTTCAGTTTCATGGGCTCGCATTGCCAATATGCCTGAATCTAGACTTAATAAACGTGTTGCGCTCTGGGTCTCCGGGTTAGCTAGTACGACATGTAAAAACCTTTTTTTTGCAGTTGAAAAGAAGTATTCTGCATTCAATCTAGATCAGTTTTGTTCAATTAATATTCCAGTTTATAAAAATAGTTGGTCAATAGCGTAGTACAGAAGACCATGGATTGTTTTGAAATTGATTGGTTAAGTTCAATTAACAGTATTACTGGTACTTCAGGCACTGGTCGAAATAAATTAAGAACTTACAGATTATTTAAACAGGAATTTTGTGTCGAAAATTACTGTAAGACAATAATGTCAGCTAAACATAGATCAGCTCTTAGTAAATTTAGATGTTGAGTTGCTCCATTGAGGATTGAGACAGGTAGATATGAAAAGTTGAGGGTAGAGGATAGAAAATGTTGTTTTTTTAATGTTTTAGAAGATGAAATGCATGTTTTGATGGACTGTCGCAAATACGGAGATATATTAGCAGCTGCTTGCTCAGCAAAGCTGAAAATGGGTGCATTGGTCTGGAAGTAATAATTATTTAGAGGAAAATACACGGTTGAGCCGGGCCGGGACGTGATAATCAGCCCGCAAGGAGCATAATGGCACGAGGCTTTAGCGCACCTATCTATTTTTCTGTATAATGTTTCCAAATTGTCATTTATTCCACTATTATCAAACTGACTTGCCCAATTCATAGCTTAAAAGTGAGTAATCAATGAAGGCCATGCTCATTGAACTCAAATATAACATGTAGTAAGATATATGTTCTTAGCTTTATAGTCGTATACAAATGTATTTTTATGTCTGTTTGTTTTCAACTGTTGTAAGTCGATCTGACTTGGCACTACGTAAAGCACATATACCTTGGAAGACGGAATACAAATATAATTCTAACATGACTTGTGATTTTGTCTCTATATACAAAGAGTAGAAAAATTATGTTCTTTTAAACCATAAACAACGCAGGAATCGATATGACGTAAACATGAAGTCATATTGCGCCGCCTGACGTTAAATGAGCGTTCGCGTAGAAGAAAACGCTTTGCATTTATTCACCTTTTGTAATATCTGGTCATGTTAGAATCGAAATAACATCCTTTTCAGCGTTGTTATCGTCTAATTAACAATAATTTGTCGTACTGATGCGCTGTTATTAACCACTCAGGCCTCCGGCCTTCGTGGCTAATTACTGCGTATCAGTACTCCAAATCATTGTTTATTTAACGACTAACACCGCTGGAACGGATGTTATTTCATAAACAATATATCATTCTTATTCAAATACATCTTTTTGACGTCGCTCTTTGTTTTCATCAATGTAGACTTATATCTAACTTTGTATGAAGTTGTGAGGTTCTTCTTCGGTTACAAGGCGTTTCACGACGCCCTTTCTGACTATGTTGTCATCTAAATCAATTATTCTGTTAGCTAAAGACAGCGTCAGCTATGTTTTTGCCGTTAAATTACATCACATTTGCACGTGTACGTTTTCTTAGGGCAATTATGCGATAATAGCCCTGCGCGTGCAGGGCCAAAAACTGATAATACTTCGGGAGGACGGATAAAACCTTTTCACTCCATACAAAAGTGTTATCATATAGTAACATATGTATTTTTTGTAAATATAACGTAGAGTTATTCGTGTACTTTTTATAGTTAAAAAATCATAGAAAAAGGAAATGGTTTTATTCAGGTGCAATATTTAAAAAAAAAAAAACTTTTTTCTGGATTTTTTAAAATAACTACAAATGCATAATAAGAGAAAAGCAGCTGGTAATATCTTAGCAACTAATAACAAAAGCATTTTAGCAACATAAAAACGCTAGGCATCCAATATTAAAATGATAAAATGTATCTAGCGGTATACATGTATATATATCTGTCAACAAAATAAGTAGTCAATGTACAATACTCAATACGCATTATTTCTTCTGTTCTTCTTTACAATTCAGAAAACTGGTATTGTAAATAAAATCATCATTCTTAAAACAAAATTCAATATTATATCAACGACAATTCAGGTCATGTGATTATATTTTGGGTACCAAAATTCTTGTATTAAATAAAACTGAAGCTGTAAAATTGATACTGACCAATCTGCTTTCTTCCTCCAGTGGCGGTCTACCCTGTCCGTCTGGGTTTCCACCTGGCCAATCTTTAAGAGGCGATGCAAACATGCATAGAATACACACTAGGAACACAACTACCAATTTTCGATTCATAATTTCAAACGTTATGCTTCGAATTTTCAACGCTATGGATAACTTTTAGTTTAAGCTGTAAAAGTATTATCAAGTATGTTATATAGGTATCTTTTGACGTGTACACTTCCTTTTCATTGGCTCTTTTTATATCCAATGAAATTTGAACGGCTTTAGTGGTACTGGTTTATAAACATTATTTTAGTTTCGATGATGTCCACATGATATAGAAGATGGTTCTTTTTGGAGAACTGTAACGCTGTTACTAGCAACTTTAGAAACAAAAACAAAAGATAAACTAAGAGTTTTGAAAATGTAGCCATTAATCGACAGACACAACGTTCAAAAATCAATTTTCTATGTAAAAACCGATATGTCGACGGTTTGCACAAAAGATACTTGTTTTAACAAGTCAGTAAAGATTTCACCAGCAAAATTATTTCTACCAGAAGACTCTTTAATCAATTATTATAGCTATATTGCTTTTGAAAACTCCGTTATTATCGAAGCTAAAGAGAGAAATTGTCAGAAACCTTGTTGGCTGGTGTTGATTTTGGAGTTTTTATTAGTTAAAGGTCAAATTAAATCATATTGGGTACCTGAATTAGAAAAATAAATCTTGACCAAACTTCCAAGAGACGTAGATAGTGATACTTACTAACTCTCTAAAATTCGAGGAGACGATTGAATACAATTTATAAGAAAAATGGTAAAACTACTAAAAGTAGTAAAGTGGGAAAGAAAAAATGATTAATTGCGAAAATCTACAATTTTTAAACTCTTTTGCTTAATGGAAAAGATGCAGAAGCTCTCAGAAATTGCTAAAATCCGGGAGTATCAGTGGGTTTGAAACCCCTTTTATCCGAGCAAGGTATATAACGTTAGAGTCCCCGTCGTCATGGATGAAGTCATAGCGATGTTTTCGCTTGTTAAATAAATCTTTCGAGAATTATCATATTTTGGTGTTAGTAACAGTCATCAGCTGATACTGAGTTATATTATGCATGGTTGACAGCGTTTAACATAAAAATGCGAAGTTTTATTGTAGACATTAACATTGTTTATGTAAATAACGCTTCGTTATAGGCGTTTACCTTCGAGATTCTCAGATAAAACTAAATGTGCCCATGAAATGAACTCTAACGACACCCGTCAGCGACTTTTTATCCAGTGTCAAATACTTGTAATCATGATAAGCTCCTAACCATATTCACTTATTACATTCATTTAAACTATTTATTACCATATAGCAGTATCAAATATAACCAAATCATATATCAATGTATATCGTCACAGTGTTCCAGCTAGGATCTGAAAAGGGCAGGGTGCTGGTGAAAAAAAGGGCATTTCGAGCCGCAAAGCGGTGGAGGGGGGGGGGGCGTCACCCCCTCTTAAAAGGGGGGCTCCCCTTAAGATTTTTTTTATAAATTAATTTTATAAATTAACATATTAAAGAAGACATCTGATGTGTTTTATTGACTGGAAATATAAGACTTCTTTTTGTTAACTTAACCTGATTTTGTTAGATTTTCTCAATCAACTAAGCATGTATTGTTTATTAATTCTAATTTTATTTATTCTGATGCAGGAAATCTACAATGGGAATGACTGATGACAAAAAAAATAACCATATTAAATTTGTTTATCAAAAAAACATTTTAAATTTGTTTTTGCTCTTTAAATAAACTGTCAAATCTTTGAAAGCAAAAGGGGAATTTGCTAAGAAAAAAAAATTAGATTGCAGTAATTTTACATTAAAAGTTGACTACAACTACGAATGTTTTAGTAAGTGAAAGTAATTTTTTTTTTTTACAATAATTTATCCTTAGAAAAGGGAGGTAATCAAAATCAACAAACTGTAAGATTTAACTGCAAAACTATTTGAAAAAAAAATCGTAATGATAATTTTCCAATAACATTTATAGTTCCCATGAAAACCATATAACCTTACGGACTGTGAAGAAAACTTCAACTTGGTTATTATAATTAATTGTCGCTATACTGCTCGCTTAAGGTCCATTTACATTATCAATTTTGAAACATAAATCAAACTTTACTGTGTAAACGGGTGAATTGTACAAAATCCTGGAGGTTTATATTTAATTTTTTTTTAGATTGAGCAAGTCCTATCAACGCCAGGTAATCACATTAGTACGCCCTGTCTAGAGACTACAGTATAAATCAAAGCGCTGAAGGCACTGAATTTGTGTGTGTCTCAAATCAAAGTGGGTTTGATCAGCTCTCGCCTACTTAAAGCTGAAATTAAAACAAGTGTGGAATGTTGCAGACTAAACTTGAAATTATTTTGCAAAGCAAATGTCACTGTCAAAGTAATTATTAATATAATTGAGATTCGTTCCTTTTTTCCAAAAGAAATTTGAAAAACAAATCATTATGTAACAACCTTTGTGATTTTCAACTTGATCGCTGTGGATACTCACTTCAGTTTGAATGAACTTTGAAGAGAGAGAGAGAGAGAGAGAGAGAGAGAGAGGGAGAGAGGGAGAGAGAGAGATAGAGAGAGAATATGAGTAACCTCTATAAAGTTTGCGATAACGATATTTCCTAGTTTTTTGTCTATTCACGGTCATCATGACCTCTCATCCAAACATACATAATTGTCATTCAATTGTCATAGTCAGCATCCCTACCAACACTGCACTTCCTAAGCCTAAGCTTTGTTTTGTTGACCCAAGGTCGACTTGACTTTTGACCTTAATATTATTATGTTCGGTTTAGGTTTGGTCATAAATAGGGATGGGTATTAACATAAGTCGTATTGAGATATATTGCAATATGCGGCACTGTTTTGAGATCCCTATTGCAATATATTGAAAGTGAGTAACTCATACAAAAATATACTTTGAAGTATTCAAACGTGGGTATATTATGGTTATAAAGTAATTAAATCATTCCTTGGACAAAGTCATTCATGTTTATTTGCTTACCTTTTTGAGATAGAGCAATTTGCCGCCTACCGTCCGTCATAGTCGTCACGGAATTCATTATATTGAATTCAATGGGTATTCATCACATGTAAATTCCGACACATTCATTTACAACATACCTTTGCGCTAAAAATGTATTATTCGGAATCCCACAACAAAGCATTAGATCAAATTCAAGCTACAGGTAATGAATGTGGTGAAATTGCAGTTGCTTGTTTACTCCAAAATACTGCGAATTGCAATATACCGAGCATATTGCGCACCCCTAGTCATAATCAGCCTCTCTACCATGCTGTATTAAATTTTAATAACTTGTCTAAAACAACAACTGAACGTTTTAATAGCAGGTTATTATCTTTTATATTTAACAAATTAGACTCTAATAGTATTTTGTAACAAGTAATAATAATAATAATAATAATAATAATAATGATGATGATGATGATGATGATGATGATGATAACAATAATTACAATATCATTAATGAATGCATGAATGTACCCGCCAAAATTAAGTGTAGCAAAAGTATCACGGTAAAGTTTGAAAGTTTTAGTTACAACACATATACACTACAATAAATTTTATTTCTACTTATATTGAGTTAATATCTGTTCTTTGTTAATGACAGCATGATCTAGAGAAATGAATTTGATTTTCCCTTTAGATTATGGCATTTCTGTGTACATTTTAAAATCGTATTTAAGACATGTAGATCTATGTGATTTCTAACAGTTATTCGTACCCAGGTACGAACCGACTTCTGTTAAATGCGGACATTTTCGTACCCTTTTCGAACCACAATACATGTCGTAAGCTATGCAAAAGGTGAAATGAGGTTAAACACTAAGTAAGTTAGAGTTTATTAAGTCAAATTTTAACAATTAAGAAACCCCGGTCGCTCGCTACCGCTCGCTCCCTTAGGGTTTCTTAATTGTTAAAATTTGGCTTAATAGACTCTAACTTATACTAAGAGACAACATATTTATTGAATTATATTCGAAATCAGAAAAATGAAAACAAAGAAAAACGGTGCTTTAGGATTGAGAATTTAATTTAATTTAATACATATTTTATAGTGCCTCTCCCTGACTGAAACAAAGGCTGGAACAAAGACAACATTTTGATCGCATATACATGTTTTTTAGATAAAAACAGATGTTATAATTATTTATCAGTTATGGGAATGTCATCAAATTAATGGTACTATAACACTACTATGTGTCTTTGTTTTTTAATGAAATTGACTATTAGAACAAGGAATAAATAATACATCTTTGAAAGCGTGATTGCGAAATCCGATTAATACATCGGCAGATTTTCGTTAAACAAAACCAGGATTAAGAAGCCTTTAGAAAAAATTATATGAAGATTCTCTTTGTGTCTGTTTAAGTGTGCGAATATAAATGATGCCTGGATTGCCCTTAATGTTATTTGAATCGTTTGTTATAAATAATCGTGTACTAAATGTCTGATAAATCAAATAAGAACTTTTTCTTCCAGAAAATCAAAAATTTTTTGTTGTTGAAGGCTCAAATCTGAACTTCAATTTAGATGTCTTCATTTTGGCTTCGTAAAGTTTATCAAAGGCCTCGCTTTCTGCCACGGTAAAGTGGCTCTTCCAGTCTCCGATCTCTCCTGTAAGTACATAGAAACATAGAATTAAAAATATAAATGCTGTACTGGAAAATTGTGAGAACATTCCCGAGGCAGCACAGGAGTTCATACCATACATGGAAGAAACATTCGTTGGTTGCTACCGCTTCAAGAGTCGCCACAAACCTGATGGTTCACTGGTAAGCATATTCAGTAAATAACTTTAAAATTTAAAGATAAGTTAAATTTTGAAAAAAAAAAAAAATAAAACCCGTATTACGGTAAAAGAAAAATGTTGAAAATAAGGATAAACGTAGATAGTACACTCTTCATTAAACAAAAAAAAAATAATTTTACATTTATAATTTCAAGGTCTTTAAAGGTCAGTGGCGCGAACCCCTGTTCGCACCTGCTTTGTGGAATGTGCGCGATAGAGCTCTCGCAAATGAACATCGAACAAACAATCACCTTGAAGGATGGCACCGTCGTTTTAAGACGATTGTTGACAAGCACCATCCTAATATCTTTGTAGACAAGCTCAGGGGTGAGCAGGCACGGATGGAGACGCTTATGGAACAGCTTGTTGCTGGAGCGAATCCTGTTGAACCCAGACAAAAGGTACAATCTGCTTCTTATTTACGATTATTTATATGAAACAGACTATAAAACGTACATGTTACGCTTACACGCATGCGCCAATATTTTTAGCACTCTGTGGAAAGGTGTACATCAAGAATTATATGGTCATAACATTAATGTATTAATAACGTTGCTTACCTTTTTTAAATTATAATATATTTACTCAGGGTTATATTTCTTTAAGGTAAAGAAGATGAACGAGAAACTGATCAAGGTTGTCAGCGAATTTGACACCCGTTCAGCTCTGGACTTCCTGAGGGGAATAGCGTACAACATTCGCTATTGACATTACACATGGTTTACAGTGTCAACCTTACGTAAATAAAGAATATCTTATTAAATTTGAGTGTACTGTTTTCTGTGTTCACTAATATTATTTTCGACGAATTTTCGACGAGTTTGGTCGAAAAAAGTATTAGACTAATTGTCGCATTCGACCACATGCTCAGTTCGACCAAATATCGTATTAGGCAAAGTGTCGTAGTCCGCGAAATGTCTTTCGACGAAATGTTGTGGACCCTTTTGATCAATATTTTGCATATATATTCTGCATTTATTCATGACAATTATACAGATGTGTTAACATAATGTAAGCTGTAGTAAATGGGTTTATTGAATTTACTTATTTCTTAAAGTTTTTAAACAGTCATGTACCTACACGGTGTTATACCGTGATGAGGTAAAAAATACATCCGATAGCGTGGATATTTACGCTGGTAGATATATTCGCGAATTTTGCCAATTCGCGAAATTCGCAAACATTTCCACGTCGCGAACTTAACCACTTATAAAGTAAATGATTTACGAATGGCGTAAAGTAAAGATTTATTGTTTGGTTTAAGTATAGCAAAAGACATATTCAAATAAAAACCGCATTACATTCATAAAATATAAGAAAATACAGATTAATCCATATTTTTGTATAAAGACAGGTACAGTATTCCCGATACTGTTATTGCTAGTTTCTCAGTAAACCAAGTACGCTCTTACCTTTTCTGAACATACAGAATTTTGACGGGTCAACAAACATTTTCTTGGCTAGTTCAGGACTGTATGCTTTTCCTCCCTTCATACTTTCAAAGTTGCATTTATCGTTAATAGATTTGATAAGTTCAGCATCTGACCCCGCAGATATTTTGAGAAATTTGGCAATATTCGTTATCTCCTCTACACCATTCTAAAATTCAGTAAACAGCTTTTAATTTTAAATTTGAAAATACAAGATTTTGATATTTGAAATTTTTACATCAAACGTTTCAAAATGCAATGTAGTGTGTTCTTGAAAAAATATGTAGTCGATGAACTGACTCTTATTGAGAAAAGCCTAGTTTTACAATACTAAAATGGATTTCGAAACAGTGTCGAAACGAAGCAAAGAATATGTAAATATAACATATGCTTGTAAGTAAAACCTCTTTCAGATCTTCATAGTAAACTAGATATATTCTGTCTGGCTCCTCATTACGTGCTTTCTCAAATTCCAGTACATAATCAAACCAACTGTTGTACTGCACTAGAAAAAAAAGATGCAGAAGAGAAAGCAGAAATTAGCCACCAAAAACCGAGCGAATCAGTATGCCAGGATGTAGTACTGTAGATCTGAGCGGCATGCTGTTGATTCGAAAGATTTCAGTAGATCGTAGTGTTAAAAAGAAAAGTGTCATGTAATACTGGTAATCGAAAAGCAGGAAATTGCACTAAACTACAAAGTGTATATGTAGTTCAATGAGAAAGACAGGCATATCAGAAGGGCTAAGATGATTGACGTCAGACAAAGCAATTTAAATTATGTTTAATCTTCATTAATATGATATACATTTTGTACCGCTAAACTTCATTTGGTAAAATTGAAACTTTTAGTTATCCAGAGTTGTTAAATCTAAAAATGATGTATGTTTGAAAACTTACATTTGCCTTCCATAAACAACTTTAAGTGATCAGAAAACGTCCCACTGTATTTATAGTTATTTAATCCAGCATGGTGATAGTAAAATGAAACAGCTACATCTTTAGGATTTCTCAACAGCAGAATAATTTTGGTTTTCTTTTCCTTCATTTGAAGTGGTAACATTCTGAACGGAAAATGCGTGTTTAAAATTCTTGGAGATTCCATTTTGTCTAATTCCTCCGCTGGTACGTTAAGTAGCATAAGGAAGATCTTCTGCAAGGCTGATATTTCAGTTGTCCCTTTTAAAAGCATCGAAAGGATTTCAAAACACCAATGTGTACCTGCATTGAAATGACAAAAGGTTATCTACATACGTACATTAACTAAATTACAGACAGGTATCTTAATTCCCTTTAACGTAATAATAACAATAACAATTGCCTTTTATTATTTTGTTCATGAAGTAAATGGACAATGCCATTAACACAGTACAATAACCCAAGTCCAATGATATTTGGAACTTCTTTATAAATTGTTTGCATACCCCCGGGAAAAATATTGATCCATATGATGAGATAACCTGATACTGATCAGCGGGGTCTACCTGACATCATCCAAATTACTTTATGTGAATACAATGTGTTCATGCTAAAATTATATAACCGAATCCTCCACAGTAGACCAAGTACGATCGTCATAATAAACCCAAGATAAAAACAAACCTAACTCACCAGACTTCGGTGGTGTACAAAGCATTAAGTCGTCATCTCTTATCTTTATATTCTTTATGTTTCTAAAAATAGCTGCTGTAACTTCAGGTGGTTTGCGGAAGGTTGATAGTCTCATACCATCTACGAGCATTTGGTTGTGCAGGACGGCACCACCCGCATCTTTTATGTCATGAACATCAAACGAATCGTCCTCCATTTTATTTCGCAACATTTACATTATAAAACTTAGGAGTTTAGATAGATATATAGATTTATAGATATATTTATGTGTATAAATAAAGTATGTATGTACATGTATGTATGACTCTACATTTAAAACGGCGGTATTAACAGTCTCTTGTATGCGTTATCACGATTTTGCATAATCACGTAGGCAACATAGATGTATCATAATCTAAAATGCCATCTGAGGACTGTCCTACATGTATATTGTTTTAACACACAGAGAGGAGAAAAATAAATTATTTGCAAATGAAAATAAATGCCTCACGGAAAAAGCCACCTACTCACTAAGCTGGACTCTCCACTTCATTTCATTTCACATCTCATCTATCACTTCTCATTTGTCATCATCTTTCGGTAAACACTGCCTTGTCAAATTTTCTCCATTGGTACCGAGTACGTCTCTACTAACTTGTGACAAAGTCCGACAGTAGGGACGCTGGTAAACGGAAAATCTAAAGGCTTAAACTTGTATGTCCGCAATATACAGTGACAGAGTAGCTGAGTAATGGCCCAGTAATAGCTAAGCAGGTGAAATGTAAAAAGATCACAGTAGTAATAGAATAAACAGCATTGTTCAGCGAAACAGTACGTGAGACCGGATAGCCGACGGCCAGTGTGGGCGGAGGTTTCAGAGAGGGCAAGGGAAAGTGAGAGGGCGGAATAAGGAGATAAGGCAGACCCCCCCTCCCCCCCAAAAAAAAGAATACATAACAGGGTCGATAATTGAATAAAGAAAAAATTGTCAGAAGTTTTGTTTAGTAAATAAACTTTCAAGCTTGATGCAAATCCATTTCCTTTTCTATAGACGAATACAGATATACATAACGTACAAAAAAATCACAATCAGTCAGAACAACACTATTAAAAACTCGTTCAAATGTTGAATGAAATCACTATAAAAACCTAGGTTTCGCCCCGCGATACAATATCAAAATTACAGCTTCGTGTTAAAATATGTTGTCACATTAATGCTCTTTTGGAACTGAGATTACCAGAGTATACAGCTACAGCTAAGTTACAGTCCGATGCCGGGCACTGAGCCAAGACTGTACCTAAAGTTCATCGTAAAACAACAGTAAAAACCGAGGAAAACATGAAAGTCGTATCTCAAGGGTCAATTTTCAATACTCATTTTCCTTCACAGCCAGCAACAATTATATGCCAACAATTCATGAAGCTTTACATGTATATACTAACAGTTTACTTTGACTTAATCCATCATAGGTGTTTAAAGCTGCAAGCGTTTGTCTTTAAAGGCATTACAGCAGATTTATCTTTTCTTTATCTGTTCAAAAAATACTAAAGTATAAGTACGAATCTACATGTAAAACGATTGTTATGAAGTTTTGCATAGTTAAAGTAGGAAACAGTATCTAAATTCTACAATGTAAAAACTGTTCTATAATTATGTTGGCCCACTGAACCCAAAATCAAAAGATATCATCTTGAGGTTGTATGCAAACTTTGGAACAAGCTTGATAAAAATTGTGTCCTGATGAGTAGTTACGGTGACCTTGACCTTTGATCTACTGACAAACACAGTATGTATTGTCTACTCAGTGATACAAATCGTCCTATGAATTGTCCTATGAAGTTTCAAGGCTGTGGATAATATACACTCTCAAGGTCAGGTCTTATTATTTGACCACTGACCCAAAAATAATAGGGATCATCTACAGATTACATGCAATCTTTCAAACAACTTTCATATGAGTTAAGTGTAATGTTTCACCTGTAGAGTGTTGTCATGGATAAGCTAACGGAGGTAACTGTGACCTTGACCTTTGACCCACTGACCCCTAAAACAGGAGGGTCAAAGTGGGTTCCGTTCAAACTCACTGTAACCTGCAATAGCTTATCCTTGATAAAATAATTCATTCAACTTTCATCGAATTTGTTTTGAAGGTATGCATGTATGCATTGTATGCATGCAGATTCTTATCAAGGAAAAGTTTACGGACAGATGAATGGACGGACGACGGACAAATCACCATGGCATAAGCTCTGCTGGACTTCTTCCACGGTGCTATGTGACGAAATTACTCAAGAGAGCAATGCTAGCTCATACATTGCCCACGTACGTCAACACCTAACATTAGAAATTATGAATTATTTGCATTGTCATGCCCAAACGTCTCCAACACATGATCTGACTTGCAATGCTTAAGTAGATTACACCGATCATTAGTTTCTATCAATTGATTTAGAGAATTAAATTATTCCGTAACAGTAATGTGTTTCTTTTCAGTATCTTTCTCTGAAGTTGACATATCAAGGATGAATTCATCTGAAACTTTCAAATAAAACTCAAACTGTTGACTCAGCTTGTATAACTCAACATTTTCTCCTCAATGTAAGTACAATCATTAAAAATCTTTCTTTAAACAGCATTTACAATATTGATAAATTGATAATATTGATAAGCAAAACCACTCTCGGAAGTTGATGAAAACTTAATTTTCATAAAATTAAAACTTATGTGAACGAAAGATTTGTTTGTTCTAAGAATAAACTGGTTCATCAAATTGACTCTTACTTTCAGTAGCTTTAAATTAACAAAGTATACTATAAGTAAATATGGCTCGAGTTAAAAAGATATTAGCAATGAGTGGCGACAATGTTACATTTTAACCAGCGAATTCGATTAACTAGAGACTTGCATCAGTCGGTAGATTCTTTATAAACCATTTACAGGATACTAACACATTTACTAAGTTTGTAGTATTAATTATTTATTATGCTAATTATAAATAATAATGAATTCAGAATGAATATTAATTGTAAAGTACAGTAAAAGTATACAAATCGCATAATGGGATTATACACTTCTGGCAGGTTAAAAGGAGTTTTATCTTAATTGATCATATTTATATTCAAAGCTAATCAAGATCTCATTCAATCGAAAACATTATGCAGACAACATTTTGAAAAAAGTTTCACACAGGCTTAATGTTAACAAGAATTACTGTAAGGAAGAATTTACTCACACACACGCACACATATATGTCAAAAAGAACTGTACACACAAATATTAAACATAAATATTATGATGTAATCCGATTTCGAGGACAAACAATTAAAGTTTCATTTTCAGATTTACAAGTAAAAACAATAACTTCTAAAACAAGTGGTAAAATATCAGAACAAAATAATGTAAAGAAAGAAAACATATAGGGAACCGTTTACAAAACTATGACGCTTAATAATTGCTTAAACCATTACAGTTGAAACGACTATCAAGTCATCATCAAAATGTAATCATTTGGGAAAAAACAACATTTTTTAGACTCCATGTTGATATTTTTTTAAAATCCATGTATATATTTGTCATTAGGATCGCAACGGAAATAACGGAAACTTTATATTTCCTTTCTGGTGTTATTCTCGTTTCATAATGTGTTAAGCATGGTTAATCATATATCTTCTTCTCAATGATTATCATAGCTATTATCATCAACGTCACTTTTATAATGTAGTTCGTGTCACTTTTATAATAATAGTATGTTTTTCTATGATACATGAAATGTTTTATAACCAGGTTAAAGTACATTTTATACTGAAATAAATGTATCTCTTTATGTTGGTCTGTTTAACATGAAGGTTCAAATCTAAACTTTAGCTTCGAATTTTTCATTTTTCTTTCATACAGCTGATGAAACGCTTCATTGTCAGCTACTGTGAAATGATTCTTCCAGTCCCCGATCTCACCTGTTGAACAAAAATAAAATGAAAACATGCTCAGTAATTAGTGAAATATTAGAATATTTAAGCATACCTACATTACCTCATTGTGAAAGTACAAGGCTATGCTACACAGCTGCCGAAGTACATATTATACTCATGAATGAAATGGAACATGACTAATCCAATCTTTTGCAAGAATAGATCATAAGATATTGGAAAAGACAATGTTTACTTGTATAATCAATATATACATGCATCTTATCAGAATAATTGGCATTGTGAAATTAGTAATGAAGTACACTTTGTTTACATAGTAGAATTGAACTTAGTATACGGTTATTGCTTTCTGTTTGTAATGTTTTTTTCTTCCATAGCGTATTACATTTATATTACAATGTTACTAACCTTTCCTATACATGTTAAATTTTGCAGGATCTTTAAACACTTTCTCGGCGATTTCTTGTTTGAATTGTTTCCCCTTTTTCATATTTTGAAACTGACAGCTTTCATTGATAGCTTTGATCAGTTCCATGTCCTTTGCTGCTGGTACATTAAGAAACTGGGCTATCTTTGTAATTTCTTCGATTCCATTCTGTAATCAAAATACATATTTTTAAAAGGTTAAACTTTACACAATTTCAAAAATAAACGTGCATTATATAGAAATATACAAATTTAGTCATAATACCAAATGTAAACTACAAAATGTAAGAGTAACCATGTTTGATCTTGCTTAAACACCATTTTAAAAGTGTTCTGTCCTTTTTACGGGCTTGAATAATATATATGCGTCATTCATATTTTCTTATTTTTGAGTTTTTGTTAAATATTACATTTCGGAGCCAAGGCAAGATATTGTTTACTCATTTGAAATAGGTTTTGTTCCATACTCGCTACTAATCTTCTTTCTATAACAAACCTCTTTGAGATCTTCGTAGTAAACGAGATGTATTCTTTCAGGCTCCGTTTCAAATGCTTTTTCAAATTCAAATATATACTCAAACCAGCTGTTGTATTCAACTGAAAAAAACGTATTACTTCCAAACTTAGAAATTAAGAAATTAAAAGGTCTTGATTGCATATTGACATTCTGGAATACTACAAATAAAATGTAGACCTAGCAGTAACCCTATGAAAACGTAATCGATTGTTAGGAAACAAATAATTGTAAAAATGATGTTCAAAGTTAATTTGTAAAAATGTCTGCACTGTGAGTTTATACATTCAAGTTAAAGGAATGTGTACTACCTAAAACGCTCTATACTAAGTCTGACAAACGCAAATATAAAAAGACACGCTACTGTAATACAAACACAGACGGAACCAAGTTTACCAAGAAACAATAAGGTCCATTTGAACTTTTAGAAATAAAGTCATTTATTTAATTGAGGATTTTGCGTCAATCGAACTATGCGTAAATAAAAGTTATAAATGTAACCCTGAATGTAAATGATTTAATCATTTCTTACGATTTTCCTGCATAAATAGTTTAAGGTGATCACAAAACTTTCCATCGTAATCATATAGTCTCATTCCCAAATGGTAATGGTACCAGGATACAGCCAAGTCCTTCGGGTTTCGTAGCAGGAGAACTATTTTTGTTTTTTTTTCTTTCATTTGTGTAGGCAACATCCTGAAGGGCAAGTGTGTGTTCAAGATTCTAGGTGCTGACATCTTTTCCAGATCACGTTCCTGTACATTTTCAAGCATCAAGAAGATTTTCTGCAAATCTGACAGCTCTGATGTACCATTTAAAAGCATAGTCAGAATCTCGAAACACCAATGTGTTCCTGCAATACAAACAACACCCGAGTGATTATTTTTCAAAAGCAACTTTGTTTTTTAGTACTAAAAAGAGGTTTAAATAAATATTTTTGAAGCATTAAAACAAACAACGAAAATAAAACCAATGATACTAGTATCCGCCTCCTTAGGCAGAGGGATATTACTTTGACGTTATTCGTTCGTCTGTCCATTGATTTCTAGTATATATTTGGATGTTAGAGTTTTAGTTAAACTTGTGGGGTTAAAATAACATTGTGGCGTTTAAAAATTGTATTGTGAGTGAGATTAAAAAAGATCAAAGAAAGATCAAAGGGATAACATTACAGAATCCGTCTCGTGTCAGGCCGTCCATCCGTCTGGAGCCATTTCAGTAGAAATATTCACCACTTTATGAAATAACGGCCCGCTTATTGCCAGTTGGATTGCTCAAAAAGGACTAGAGTTATTTCTATATGGAAATGTGAAAATCCCTTTCCTATGAAACCAATTGTCATAATTTCATTTTATGAGGTACACACAATTATCTAATGGGTGTGTGAAGAACCTCACAAAATTATCATAATCCATTATAAAATGGGTCCCTAGTGGGGTGGGACTGTTTTCTCTTTATGGCCTATATAGAAAATACTTGTTCGAAAATCAGTCGTCAGAATTTTATTGGATTTTGTTAAATTAGTAATGAAATTGTAACATGTACTTCTCAAAACGAATGTCTTCAGAAATGAAGACCCTATGGGGTCGGGCTTTCTTTCTTATTAAAAAATACTTTTAAATTATTTTCATTTAATCGTCGGAATGTTATTCCTGTTAACTGATATAACCAACTTATAGTATGTATCAACATTTTACAAATAAAGACGATCCCTTAAAACACCCAATGGGGTTGGCTATTTATTATGATCTTTACAGAAAATAAAAAAGGGAAATAGTGAGTAGAATGTAATTTAATATGGTCAATGTAATGATCGTATGTACTTCAACCGAAACTGCACAAGAAAATTCATCCTTAAGTAGGAAAATGATTCCCAGTGAAATAAGGCCCCGCAAGAGGTTAGGCTGTTTTACTTAAACACTATATTTTCCCTGTATAATCTTCAAAGCAATTTCAAAAAGTTTTTTTCTTTCAATCCAGTCGCTATAACTTAATTCAGTTGTTTTTTACTAATGATGTACTAACCCTACATAGAAAATCCTCAGTAAAACGTTATCCCTTCAGAAATGTGGCTCTATGCGGCGGTGATCCCAATTCAATGAATTTGTTTGTTTAAACGTAATATTGACATACTAAAAATAAATAAATTCAAGTGTCACAGCAATACTTAACCTTTTTTAAAGAATGACTTAACTTTATACAAATAAGTTATTTGAAAGCCTAGACTGTCCAAAAGGGAAAGATTATGAAAAGTATACACCGTCACTTAAACGGAAACTTACTTCGTAGTTGCAATGAAAACCGGGCATTTTTCTCAAATGTAACAAGAGCTATTTGTGAAACAAGTATGCCCCCCTTGATGGAAAAGTTGTACTATGAAAGGAACAGTCAATGTGAAATTCATGAAAACAGCCTCTGTAGAAATTGTAGAATAAAAAAAATTGAAAAAATAAAATAAAACAATCTTAAAAAAATTAATATTTCTACGAAGTGACCTTGACCTTTTTAGTAGTGACATTGACCTAACCTTGTGCGTAAAACAATTTTATAATAAAAAAAAAATTGAAAAAAAAAATCTATTATAAGTAACAGTAACTTTGACCTTGACCCCAAAATTATATTTTTGCTGTAAACAATTTAAAACTAAAAAAAAAAATTGAAAAAAAATATATTTAGTGACCTTGACCTCTAAAAAATTTTTTTTCTGAAAACAATTTAAAACTTAAAAAAGAAATTGAAAAAAATCTATTTTTAGTAGTGACCTAAAAAATTATTATTTTTTGCATAAAACAATTTTATAATAAAAAAAATCATTTGAATTTTTTTTTTAGCAACAGTGACCTTGCTCCCCCCACCCCTCGAAAGAAAAATAAAAAAATATTGCTTAAAACAAAATAAAAATTAAAAAAAAAATATTTAACTATCTTCCTCTCCATGCAAGCTACCTACACAAAGTTGCATTGCAATTGGTCACTCCTAACTCATGTTATTAAGCGAAAACCATTTTTCTATTTTTAGTAACAGTGACCTTGACTTTGATCCTTGTGACCCCAAATGCAACCCAAGCTTCCTCTCCCCGCAAACTACTTATACACCAAATTTCTTTGCAATTGGTCAGTCCTAATTTAAGTTATTGAGCGGAAACCATTCTACAAGTCCGGGTCACTGTGACCTTGACCTTTGACCTTCTAATCTCAAAACCGTTAGGGGTCCTTTACCAGTTATTACCATCCTCTACATCAAGTTTCAAAATGTTAGGCCCAAGCGTTCTCGAGTTATCGTTCGGAAACTGTTTTACAGCTACGGGTCACCATGACCTTTTAGTTTGACCTACTGACCTCAAGCAAATCAATAGGGGTCATCTGCTGGTCATGATAAACCTCCACATCAAGTTTGAAGATGCTAGGTCCAAACATTTTCAAGTTATCATCCGGAAACCGTTTTACTATTCCAGGTAACTGTGACCTTAACCTTTGACATACTGACCTAAAAACAATAGGGCTCCTCTGGTGGTCATGACCAACCTCCATATCAAGTTTCAGGATCCTCGGCTATAGCGTTCTTGAGTTATCATCCGAAAACCAGTTGGTAGACGGACGGACGGACAGACAGACATACCGATCGACCGACCGACATCTGCAAATCAATATACCCCTCGTCTTCGAAGGGGGCATAATAAAAAAGCTATGACTAAAAATATTAGAAAATACCACAGAGGTTTGCGACTTCAATACATGAGCTATAAGCATTTTAACAAACACATGTCTTAATTACCTGCGGAATGAAATGCCAAGAATTGGGCCCTATAAAAATTATAGACTTATTCGACTTAATCTTTCTTTTAGAGTGCTCTACCATTATTCTGTATCTCATAATTATTCTGTTAATTTTGCGAAACTTTCGTCTCTCTTACGTCACGTCTGACCGCGTGTATATTTCATGCATATGAAAATACAAGCTTCATATGGAACTTTTTTTCCCATGACATGTGTAAACTGAATGAGTAAATTAAAATGACTGCATTTGGTTAAAGTTAGATCTGTATTGACTTATTTTGACACTTATTTTAAACTTAAAGTAAACAGGCAGATGTAACACCTGGGAAAAAGTAGAAGTTGTGCATAATTTTGACACATTTTCACGGGAAATAGTCTTACATTTTAGATCATAGCCTGGTGCAATGTCACACAAGCACGCATATTCACGAGTGCGTATGTCACTTTCAAATTGTGACACTTATTTGTTTTCAGAATCCGTTCGTCTGGGTATATCTCACCTGTCATAAATGTGATGTTAGTTCTTTTTGCTATTTGTGCACATTTTGACAATTGCCGACAATAAATGTATGCTTTATGAACCTTGTGCTTGTAGTCGGTTTTGCAGACATGAAATTGTAATATTCAAAAGGTTTGTATGGTTCTAAATATTAATCTTCATGCAAGAAACCTCAGACAAACATTAGGATTGAATGACTGTTTTTAATATAAAGAAGCCACCAGACGCTAATGTGAAAGAAACCTGACAAAACTTTAAATTGATGAAAGTTTAAAATCTACCATGACATTCATTTGTGCGTTATGATAAAATTTTCAATTTTTTACAAAGAAAAAGCTGGGACGAATTATTGCTCCAGGAAAAAGGCAGCTCGACTCTCTAGAAGCACAGTTGAATCAAAAGCAGTTTTGTCCACACTAAATACTAGTAAATACGAGTACATGTAATATCTTACCTTACTTTTTATTCACTTCTCATGTAGTCAAGGCTGTAAAGCCTCAAAATAGGCTGAACCCGGACAAAATTCATACAGAAATGAAACTTTTTTTTTCTGAAAATTCAATGATTGTAGTATTCATAAACACAGTTCACAAAAGTTCCCACCTGAGAAACTCTACAATCAAAGATGGCAGCCGAACTTTTGAAAATTACCCTATCACATACCCTATCACATGCACACCCTTTACTGTCTGGCGGATCAACCGCATGAGTAGTTTTTTTAACCTGCCCCAGATAAATAAGCCGTGTCATTACTTTTCGTTGGTATATACACAGTTTAGAATGGCTGAAGGAACTATAGCTAGGGACTATGCACACTCTTCGTTAAGTTCTAACAAAGTAAATATGTGTCGAACTCCCAATATAACAAGGAAGAGACATCTAAGTGATGACATTACAGCTTCAAGCAAAACAAGTAAGAACGATCTTGAAAGTGACAATTGTCAATTATCAGATAAAATATTCGCGCAGGCTACGAGGTTTTTATATGGTAAAACACCGAATGTGCAGAACAAGTCGGATATGGAACATAATGATATGAACGCTTATGATGCTTCGAAACCATCGGGCTGGGAATTTGAGAAACTTTCTAGGATTTCCTGGTGGTAGTATTAATGAGCGCATTGATAAAATGGAAACAACACTTGAGTCAAAACTATTACACAAAATTGCAAATATGTTAGACAAGCGTGTTAACAGTGAGATCTCACGCATCAAAAAGGATATTGACAGTAATCTACAATTCTTCAAGGACGAGATACAGAGAGATGTCAATGAACTTGATGAAACATTTCAAGAATTATCATAAGCTGGTACCGGAAATTAAGGTTTGAATCGTGACTTGAACTTAGTTATCAGAGGGCTTGCATTTCATGAAGGAGAGAATTTGAATATAAAAGGTAAACACTAATTAAGGATGGTCTTGGATTAGAAAATTGTGAGATTACAAGTAGTGAAAGGAAGATCTTGGAACGTATCGACAATCCTAAAGTTGTCATAGCAACTGTACAGAAGATAGAAAAAAGATTATGTCCAGTAAATACAAACTTAAAGACTCCCAGCAGTATAGCCATGTATTTCTGTTTAAAGACCATTCTGCAGAGAAAAGATTGTTAAACGGGAATTTGAAAACTATAGTTTTTGCTCTGAAGGAAAATGGATGTGTCATTGAGCTCCGTCGCAATCGTTTGGAGAGGAAAGGGGACAAGAGTGGAAGAGATGGGCCAGCTAGAAATGATAGTGATAACTGTCGTACATCTACTGGTCGAAACATATACAATAGCTCGCGTACAAGTGATAGGCATAATAACACAGTTAGAGATAAAAATTCTGACAACCGCGCTTCCCCTTCAAGGCTAGAAAGAAGTGATAAATATGACAGACATAATTCTATTTCAGGACGTGATTCTTATCGAGATGATAGGATTGAAAAAAGAAAAAAACACATACTTTTCAGGTCAAGGCAGGGGTAGTGGCAAACGGAGGTGGCCACAGAAGTAGTCAACGTGGAAACAACAGAGGCATTTATAGAAATAGGCATTAGCTTTCAGCAGGTTTTTGGAATGTTAGAGGATGGTGTACTGATAAAACTTCTGATAATCATTTGAGAGAAAGCTGCATAAAGTTTTTAAATCTTGATTTAATTTTTGGTAGTGCAGATAGTCATCTGGCTTATTGATCATAGTAGCCTGCAATAATTCACAAATTTCAATGTTTACAAGTTTCAGATTTAATAAATGCAGTTGGTACTGGAAACACTGTTTCAATAAATATTCCTGATCATTCTGTTATTTCTTGGAAAATAGATACAGATATTGTACTGCGTTCTCAGGTTACTGAGTCTACTGGCAATGTGCCTAGTTCTGTTAAATTTGACGTGAAGGATGCACCAAGCTCCTTTCTTTCAGATAATGATAAACTGGAAGAAATCAAAGCAGTAATTAATAAACTTGAGCAAGGCATGAAAATGCAGTGTAATATAGATATTGCTTATGATGGTTAAGTAGCATTGTTAACGGTGAAATGTATGATAAGATACCACACAAAACTATAAATTCTAATGTACACTCTGTTAAGCGAAATAGGCAATTTAAGCCATGATGGAATCAAACTCTTACAGACACGTTTAAGGATTTACATAATGCAGAGAGAAGATGGTTGAAATGGAACATGAGAGCTCAAAAGACTACACTTAAACATAACTAGAGATTGTTTTTCACAAAAAAACTTGTCTCCCCCCTTATGACCTTGACCTTTGAGTTAGTGACCCCAAATTATAACGAGAAATTGACCAACGGTCACTGTGACCTTGACCTTTGAACTACTGACCCCAAAAACAATAGGGATCATCTGCTCAATAAGACCAATCATCCTATGAAGTTTGAGGTCTGTAGGTCTAAAGGAACTCTAGTTATCATCCGGAAACGAGAAATTGACAAACGGTCAGTATGACCTTGACCTTTGACCTACTGACCCCAAAAACAATAGGGATCATCAGCTCTATAAGACCAATCATCCTATGAAGTTTGAGGGCTGTAGGTCAAAAGGAACTCTAGTTATCATCCGGAAACGAGAAATTGACCAACGGTCACTGTGACCTTGACCTTTGAACTACTGACCCCAAAAACAATAGGGATCATCTGCTCAATAAGACCATTCATCCTATGAAGTTTGAGAGCTGTAGGTCAAAAGGAACTCTAGTTATCGTCCGGAAACGAAGAATGGACGGACGGACTGACGGACTCCCCCCAGTTTGAGGGTTGTAGGTCAAAAGGAACTCTAGTTATCATCCGGAAATGAGAAATTGACCAACGGTCACTGTGACCTTGACCTTTGACCTACTGACCCCAAAAACAATAGGGATCATCTGCTCTATAAGACCAATCATCCTATGAAGTTTGAGGTCTGTAGGTCTAAAGGAACTCTAGTTATCATCCGGAAACGAGAAATTGACCAACGGTCAGTGTGACCTTGACCTTTGACCTACTGACCCCAAAAACAATAGGGATCATCAGCTCTATAAGACCAATCATCCTATGAAGTTTGAGGGCTGTAGGTCAAAAGGAACTCTAGTTATCATCCGGAAACGAGAAATTGACCAACGGTCACTGTGACCTTGACCTTTGAACTACTGACCCCAAAAACAATAGGGATCATCTGCTCAATAAGACCATTCATCCTATGAAGTTTGAGAGCTGTAGGTCAAAAGGAACTCTAGTTATCGTCCGGAAACGAAGAATGGACGGACGGACTGACGGACTGACGGACGGACGGACTGACGGACAGGGCAAAAACAATATGTCTCCCCCCGAGGTGGGGGAGACATAATAATGTTGCTATTAGATGCAGCGCTGCAAACGTTTATATGGTATAATTTGCAGATTGACCTTAGAAAAGTTAAGAAAATGATCAAACTTTGTTTAGGAAGAATATTGGTAAGGTTGGTATTGTGTCCGCGCGTAACAGCTCTATACCTATGCAAGTACTGCTTGAAGATGGTAATATATCAAACGATGTTAGGACTGTTCTAAATGAATGGAAGCAAGATTTGTGTAACTTGTTAAATGCAGAGAGTGTCGATTGTAATTCTCACAAATTTAGTTGATGCTTATCTGGATCAGAATATCAGTATCATGGAAGTGGTTAAAGCTGTAGAAAAGGCTAAATTAGGTAAGGCGGCAGGTGTTGATCGTATATCATCGGAAGTGTTAAAAAATGATGCCTCTATGCTTATGTTACATAGTTTATTTAATGTTTGTTTTCAAACTGGGCAAGTCCCTACAATGTGGTCTAAAAATATCATAAATCCCATACCAAAATCAGGTTGTAAAGAAAAAAACGACCCGCTTTCATACCGTTGAATAACTTTATCATCAGTTGTTTATAAGATGTACTCTAGTATTTTGAATTATAGGATTGTGAAATGGACTGATGCCAATGGTCTTATTGCTGAAGAGCAAAAATGGTTTTCGCGATAAGCGCAGCACAGTTGATCATATATCGAGCTTAACTAGTATCATTGAGTAACGCAAGGAAAATAATCAGTCTATCTTCTGTGCTTTTATCGATTTAAAAAAAACCTTACGACTCAGTTGATAGAAATTTGCTGTGGCATAAGCTAGAGGGTAATGTGTGCAAACATGCTTTCAGCAATAAAATCATTATATAGTGATATTTCTTGTTGTGTAATAGTTAATGGACACCTTACCGAATGGTTCAATGTAAATAATGGATTGCGTCAAAATTGTTCTTTATCGCCAGTTCTGTTTAACATCGTCATAAATGATTTTACAAGTTTAGTCAAGAATTAACGTAAAGGTGTTGATATTGGAAATGAAAATGTATGTATACTTTTATATGCAGATGATATTGTGCTCATTGTTGAAAGTGAAAGTGACTTGCAAGCTATGTTAGCATTATTGAATGACTGGTGTAAGTCAAATGGTATGTTTATAGATACAAGTAAAGTAATGTTTTTATTTCCGACCAGAGTTTACACGTCAATCTGAATTTGTTTTTAAATCTAGTCAGTCCGTCAAAGAGTATGCCAACAGTTATCTATACTTAGGTTTTACACGAACAGAACACTTTGACTTTACCGCTAAAATAGTTGCTAAGAGTGCAAGGTGCGCTCTATGACTTCTCATTGCACAATTTAAAAATTGTGGTGGTTTACCATATGAGGTATATACAAAAGTTTTTGTTCTTATGTTGTTCCCACATTATCATATGGGGCGGCAGTGTGGGGAATCACATCCTACTCTTGTAATAATGCGGTACACAACAGAGCAATGATATTTTACTTGAGTACAGGCAAGCACGCTCCAAATACAGCAGTACAGGGTGATATTGGCTGGAAGCCAATTATGTACATGTAAGAACAATGTAAAGCTGTCTGTAACCATTGGTATAGATGTCCGAATTATGATAATGCAAGAACCATAGATATATAGATATATTATATATTTATGCATGCCTTTTTCTTGTAAACAATTTTCGAAGGATATGTCTGATAAAATGTTGCAAAATCACACTATGAGATTGAGCAATGATCTTGAAAGAGTGTCTGCAGCAAATGGAAGGGGAGGTAACAAACTAAGGCTTATAGGCTCTTCAAGACCACATATACAGTTAAATTGTATTGCAAAATGAACTTGCCATATTTACATCTATTAGGTCTTCACTGACAAAATTTAGATGTGGTGTTGCCCTAATGAGAATAGAAACAGGACGATATGAAAACTTGCCTGTAAGTGACAGAAAATTTTCCTTTTGCTGTAACGCAGTAGAAACGGAGATGTATGTCTAGTTAGATTGTCCATTGTATACATGTTACAGACAATCTCTTTTTGAGAAAGCCAACAATCTGTGTGATGAATTTCATACTATAGTAAATACTGATAAGTTAGTTTTATGTTCACCCACCCAGGCATGATAAGGATTTTAGCAAAAACCTGTTTTAGCATTTTTAAGGGATAGGAATAATAATTTGTATAGTAAAAACTTGTAGTCCTTTTTATTAGTTCTAGGTTAAATTCATAATAATGAAGTATTTTATACTGTAGGTATGCAGAACAATGATTAGACCTTACACATGAATTATGATGGTTTCTTTTGTGAAAGTATGCAAATGTTAATTGTGATATTTCTTTCCTGATCTCAGTATCTTTATGTGATGAGTTGATTATTCTAATATTAATTGTAGATTAAATGTGTAGCTGATAATAATACATGACTCATGACAACTCTCTTGTAATTCTATTTAAGAATGACCATTTACTATTATAATTGTTTTTATGCATGTGTTTGATTATTATATTATGTAATGGCTATTAATGTTGCTAACTATCACTACTTTATCAAAGTTTATGAGCCTATGTCTTGTTCTGATATAGTTTCCATTTCTGTTATATTATCAGGAATTTGTGTATAGAAAAACCTTTTTTTTTACTCTTCTGCAAAATACTTATCTTTTGTTTCCATACTTTAAATATTTATAGCAAAAAATGCCTGATAAAGGATATTATTTGTTTAACCAATTCTATATGTGTAAATTTTGATACGTTTCGAATACTTCTGAAGGTACTTAAACAACAGTGACTTGTACAAGAAGGTATACTGTGCAAGGTCGGTGGGGAAACGTTACGAAAAATTAAGAAAACTGTTTGAGTTTTAATTTTCCCTCAGACTACCCTCCTTTCAAAATATATTTTCGTCAGCCGTCGGGTCTACGTAGAATTTAATTAAAATGTTGCGTTACAATGGTGTCCTAATTGTTTTAATGCCTGTTTCTTCTGAAAAAATAACTTCAATTTTCTCAGTGTTTTCTTGATCAAAATTTAATGTACATTAATTTTGCTTACGAGATATATACTAGTAATAGTCTCTACGAATATGTTCAAGGTGTTCTACGCATTTTCTTTAACATACATGCCTTTGCACGTTATACAAAAATGCGTGTAAACAGTTTAAACGTGCATAAGCATTACAATTTTAGTTTGAAGCTTAATAGACTTTCATTGGTCCGCTTTGAACTAATTTTCCATGTTATGTATTAACAGGAAGTTACGTTTTATTATGAAATGAGCTGATTATATACCTATACTTGGCACTTTTCATTAAAACCTAGTTTTAGGATTTGGCATTCAAGGCGTGATGATACTTTTTTATTCTCTTCAATTTGAAATAA
>JAFMSR010000001.1:10476364-10519145 GCA_022818135.1 Saxidomus purpurata | reverse complement strand
ATCCATGACGACATCATTTATATTGATGGTCTTATCACAAAGGTTTTCATACAGAACAATGAACTTATCTTGAATAGATGATTCTTTGGAGGGCTCTTAATCTTTCACAGTATCCGCGTTTTCGGCTAGCTCATGAGATGAATCACTGGAAAACTCTTTGTATTCAGTATAATCGTGATTTTGGGCACTGCTTTGGTCCATTTCTTTGCCTGTATGAAGGTCACAGTCATCGGACAATGGAAAGTCAAATACCTTTGATACTTATAATGTATGAAGAGCTGTATCGACCATGAAATAACCTCGCAATTCCCGTGCAACTGATTTTCCATTTAACAAGTAGGGTACCGCATTTATAGCATACACTGTATCTTAAGTATCTTGCATTCCGGATCCTGACATGACAATGTCCTATACTTCCCAGAAAACTCGTTTCAGTGTGGAAGGCATATAACCTTAACATTGCTTTCTTCAGTGAATCTCAGTGTTTATAGTCTGTAATGATATTGAAAGCCTTCTGGAACAATGGCTGATCAAATGTAACTACAGGAGTTACTCCATACTTGCAAGCTTGAGGTAATATAAAGTCTAATGTTTAAATGATACATGATTGATCACTTGGGTTTAAATCAACCATAGGCATGAATAATATTCCAGTATTTCCTGGGTGGACTTCTTTCCCTGTGTTGTTAAATGACTGCATAAACCGTGACCAACTAGGCCTTTTAAGTTTTAACGTCCAGATAACTTTAGCGAACATGCCAAGGTATTCAAATTCTGTGGGGCAACTCTAGTTCTTGTGGTCGCATCAAGCAGCAGGAAACCTCGAATGGGTGGTGAGCTAACTTTTGTTGCCCCGCCCATTTTGGGGAGCTCTGGTTTAATGTTTAATGTAACACATTCACCAATTGTTTAGTGTCATTAAAAAACAAGCATTGCGAAAGTTATAGGTAAATAAAATAAATATATACAATAGTTTTATTTCTATTGAACATAGTTGAAAAATGACAAAATCTTTTTTGACCCGCTGGGTCATAAAATGATTTTCCATCAGTTTGATGTGATAAATTTGTGTTTGCGTGTACTAATGAAAGAAATGGTTGAGTATAACTTATTTTCTTTTAATTTTCTAAACATTTTTCAAGTTTTAAGCACTTTTCTTGGCCGTACTTTTTCTGGTCATTTTGAGCAGTATTATAACTTTAAATAAATTGATTAATTTTCAATCTTTTATTGTTTACAATAAATACTTTCAATATTCCTCAGGGAATAATAATTATAACTGTTTTTCTATTTAAAACAACTCTTTAATTCAAATTTTCGGCAATATTGCCTTTTTCAAGAAATTTGTCTACACTTTTTAAATTCACATGTTGATCATATTCATGACAAGCTTAGAAATGAAAAAAACAACAAAACGTCAGGAAATGACGTCACGTCCTAATGACGTCATATACACTAAGCGTCCAAATGACGTTTCCCGTACTTTCAGGTAAGAGTCCAATCACATGAAGAATACACTTAAAAACTAGAATTCAGTTGAAATTAAACCGAAATCTATTTTAGTTGCTACATAGTCCTGTCTTGAATGCACTTATAAATCATATTATTACACATTTATTTAAGCCATAAGTTGTCTTATTATTTAACTTAAATTGTAGATCCTCTCTGCAGCATTTCCCAGGTTTCCTTAGTATTTAATCTTCTGCAGCTGATAATTATGGTCTCAATTTTTGCATGAAAAATAAAAATATAGATTTTTTTAGATAAATAGATATACCATGTATTTATATAATAATACAACAAGTGAAATTGTAAAGGAATTGTAGAAATGAAGATTAAAATATTAAGCTAAAAAGTTTTTTCTTATATATTTTAAAGGGAAATACTAAAAGATTATTATGTCCATAATTATCAAACTTTACATATGGGTAAGACCTAGTTTTACAATATATCCTCCTTACCATGAGATTAAAAGACAATAATTCACCATGTTATGGAAGTACTCCCATCTTGTTACGGTGACAGCAGGTTTCTCTCATTAGCAGTTCCAAAATAGGCAGGAATATCAAGTAGGATGGAAAAAAACAACAACAAAGAAACAACTATTAATTACCATTATCAGTTCAGCATTATGATGTTGTATTATAAGTAGAAAAACTATTACCATAGGTAAAACTTGAAATGTGCAAACCATTACATTTATATAACAGTAACTATTTGTAAATCCTATTACATTCATCATCCCCGTAATCATCAGTTCAACACATTATAATTATTCCAAAATGATTTTGTCATTCCCATATCATTAATGTTTCCATAACTATTTGTAATATAATCATTGTTATTTTAATAGTAAGTATTAAAAAATGACTTATCTGGATACAGAATTAGGTTTAACATATTGACTGTATGTTGCAGCCATAAGGTACCTTAGTGCCTAGTCTTTGGATCCAACTGTCCTCAACCAGCAATCGGTATGCCTTGCCCTCTTGATATACCTTCTGTAAAACAACTACTCCCACATCAGTTTCGCTATGGCCGATGAAATGCCTGTTTATAGGTTTCTCTACTTGTTGTCTGACATCTCGTAGGTGTTCATCTAATCTCTCTTTTAATGATCTTTCTGTTTCTCCAACATAAACCGTCATATCACATTTTCTACATGTCAGACAATACACCAGATTATAATCTTTGCAGCTCACATTTGCAACTGTCTTGTACTTCTTCTTCCTAGTTGTATCACTAAAATTGATCAACATGTGAATTTAAAAAGTGTAGACAAATTTCTTGAAAAAGGCAATATTGCCGAAAATTTGAATTAAAGAGTTGTTTTAAATAGAAAAACAGTTTTATTGTTTATGTAGACAAATCAGGTAGTTATAATGCTAATATGCCGAAGAAGATAATTATAGAACCAATTATAAAAGGCAAAATCGCACCGAAAGTACTGGCTAATTCCAACCGATAATTGATTATGAATTTCCAACTTATGTTGCATCACTAAGCATTACAGAACTCAAAAATACCATCTGAATCTTTTCACTGACACTTTTCATGCTTTTAACTCTTGATATAATAGCATAAATTTTTTTCGAAAGATAAGAATCGTTTGTGTCAATCTGTAAATTTTCAAGCATGACCTTTTCCTTTCATATGTATTAGTGTGTGTTAAGAATCTTACACTGACTTCCCCAAGTTGACTAGTTCATCCAGAGGCACGTCTACTTTTGGCAGTGCCATGTTGACAACAGACCAAGGAGTTGTGCAAGCTATTATGCCCATTCCGTGGAAGGTTCCATGACCATCTAAGGTACAGGCGTTATGGTCTGCATTGTAAGTCACAAATTGGCTGGAAGTTTCCTTGGAAAAAGTCAGGGATGTTAATGTTAAATGTGACTGCAGCATTAGCTGAACACTTCTGGACCTGTGCATATGATGAAGAGAGGCCCATCTTATTTAGCAAATCCAACAAGTATCTAGATCTGAACTGATGATGCAGCTGAGCACCTACTCCTATTTAAAGTGGGGCAAGAAGACCCTTTGGACGACTTGCTTGTATTATGGCTTGTCCAATAGAAGCAAGCTTAACACTATCATTTACACAAAACAGGGACGACAACAACAGATACAGACTTCCTGGTAGATAATCCTTGTTTTCTTCAGAAGACGAAAGTAAATTGACTGTTGTGTAAAATGCCTTGTTCTGTTGAATTGCATCAACTTTCTTCTTTATTAGTTATCTGCTGCAATAATCAGGCTCCTATTCTTCTCTTCTGTGGCATTCATGTAACAGTTCTTTTCAGACACACTTTATCTTTTCTCCCTTCTAAAGAACTGAAAAATATCTGGCTGTCATAATGTTCCATTAATTTTGATTTCATGTTTTTAGTGCAAGCCCTATCTGCACAATTGTCTTCCATTATTTTAACTAGTTCATTAAGGCCCAAAACAATACCTTCCTTTTCTTCAAGAAAAGCCACCAACCTACTAAAGGCCAAATATACATCAGAGTTATCTGGCCTCCCTGGCCTCCTTTGGGTGGTGTTTCTTTGTGACATGAGTAGCTCATGGGGATTTGTCTCATAATACGAAAATTAACAAGGCAATTCTGGTGGTATACTGCATCAGTCGCTGGTAAATCAAGGACAAATGATAACCTAATTAACACATCTTGTGCCCAAGCATCACTTCTCTCTTTTCATTTTACCTTTACTGTCTCCTGAAATTCACCATAACACAGAATTAATAGCTTCAATAATCAATAATGATGATACAATAGATCTACATGAATTTAACTTCTAGTTCTCAGTTTATGTCTTGAGAAAAAAAGTTTAGAAATACTGTTTTAAAATTATTTTCAACTATTATAAAGAACTTTGTTTTGGTAAATGTTAATCCATAAATACCTCTTTAGCATCCATTGTAGGAACAAACTGTTGTTGTATCTCGCTCATTCACAATCACAACTTGAGATAGCAGACCAGACACTTAAATACTGTACAAATTCAGGTTTATGAACAAATATTTAATCTACTTGTTTTTTTAATAAAAATGTATGTTAGGTGATATTGATCAGCATAGAAATAATGTTTTGAAAAGTCTTTCAAATAAAACAAGGTACTTTTCAGAATTAGAAAACATTGAATCCCATGAAGATAGTAGATATTTATAAATACATACCAATCTTCATTTATTGTAGGAATAGACCTTTATGTCACCCAAACAGCAATTTTAATGTATTCCCTTCAATACTATCATACTATCATAACTATTATATATATCGTCCCTATAATTACTAAATAGTAATTATAGGGACGATATATATAATAGCTATGATAGTAACTAGTAAATAGTAATTATAGGGACGATATATACAATAGTTATGATAGTAACTAGTAAATAGTAATTATAGGGACGATATATATAATAGCTATGATAGTAACTAGTAAATAGTAATTATAGGGACGATATATATAATAGCTATGATAGTAACTAGTAAATAGTAATTATAGGGACGATATATATAAAAGCTATGATAGTAACTAGTAAATAGTAATTATAGGGACGATATATATAAAAGCTATGATAGTAACTAGTAAATAGTAATTATAGGGACGATATATACATAATAGCTATGATAGTAACTAGTAAATAGTAATTATAGGGACGATACATATAATAGCTATGATAGTAACTAGTAAATAGTAATTATATGGACGATATATATAATAGCTATGATAGTAACTAGTAAATAGATAATAGCTATGATAGTAACTAGTAAATAGTAATTATAGGGACAATATATATAATAGCTATGATAGTAACTAGTAAATAGTAATTATATGGACGATATATATATAATAGCTATGATAGTAACTAGTAAATAGTAATTATATTGACGATATATATATATAATAGCTATGATAGTAACTAGTAAATAGTAATTATAGGGACGATATATATAATAGCTATGATAGTAACTAGTAAATAGTAATTATAGGGAGGATATATATGATAGCTATGATAGTAACTAGAAAATAGTAATTATAGGGACGATATATATGATAGCTATGATAGTAACTAGTAAATAGTAATTATAGGGACGATATGTATGATAGCTATGATAGTAACTAGTAAATAGTAATTATAGGGACGATATGTATGATAGTTATGATAGTAACTAGTAAATAGTAATTATAGGGACGATATGTATGATAGCTATGATAGTAACTAGTAAATAGTAATTATATGGACGATATATATGATAGCTATGATAGTAACTAGTAAATAGTAATTATAGGGACGATATATATCATAGTTATGATAGTAACTAGTAAATAGTAATTATAGGGACGATATATATGATAGTTATGATAGCAACTAGTAAATAGTAATTATAGGGACGATATATATGATAGTTATGATAGCAACTAGTAAATAGTAATTATAGGGACGATATATATGATAGCTATGATAGTAACTAGTAAATAGTAATTATATGGACGATATATATAATAGTTATGATAGTAACTAGTAAATAGTAATTATAGGGACGATATATATAATTGTTATGATAGTAACTAGTAAATAGTAATTATATGGACGATATATATAATAGCTATGATAGTAACTAGTTAATAGTAATTATAGACAGGCCTGACCATATCCTTAAATACAAATTGAGATTGAGGAGCGTAAATGTTGTTGCAAGAACTTGCGGTCAATGTCTTTGATGAATGTGTCCCCCTCAGTGAACTCATAAGTAAGGTCGCTGACTTATTATCACTTAACTTTTCATTGATAGAGCGGCATGAGTTGAAGCCCAGCTTCCCATCATTATCATAAATGTGCAAAATTTGGCAGTTCCTTATGGAGGGTAGGGTGTTGTGCTAGGTAAACTCACTGTCTGATATAATTGAAATACGGTTGAAACAGGAAACAAACAACATCATTTACTCCATGCGTTTTATCTATGAACATATTTTAAATGCCTACAGGAAAAAATATCTCATTCTACATGCAGCAGAGTGTGTAACAAAGAGTGGTAACTATGTAAACACCATTCACAGAGAGTTCCAACAGGTTGGCTCAGATTAATAGACTTAACTGCTACAATAAGTGCTTGAAAGATATAGTAAAGATTCATTTCACATTGGTGACATTAAATTCAAAGCAATATCTTCAAATAAGGCGCATGTAAATAATACACTGTACATTTTAAAACTGTTATTGGATAGTACTTTTGAATTTTAATACAAAGATACTCAAACTATAATATAAAAATGACATGCTTTTACAATCTCATATAAGTTCAAAGATAATAAACATTATTTCCTAATGTCCGTGTGTTTCCTCTTGATAGCTTTCTTTGCTTCTCATCTTGTGATTGACCTATTTACCTTCAGTGTCTTTGTCGGTCTCTGTATAAAGGAAAGAAGAAATTGTCAAAAGGCCACTGCTGGATGTAATATGCAGTTAAAATTTACTTTACTTTTTTGACTGATACAGCTTTTCATAGTTGATATTGATGTCAACGTTTTGATTATTTTGGTTTAGTTTTGTGTTGACAGCTATTTTATACTCATAAATAGAGTTTGGATCAACATTTATATATATAAAAAGGACATATTTAAATGTTGGGAATTATTCCGGTGATTATTCAAAAACAACAACAACAATTATACTTTTACGACAAAATTATAGTTCATATGTCTATTTTGTGTCCATTTCATGGGAAAATCATTCGTGAAAATAAGCACTCACCCTGTATCTTTAGTAAACTCCTTTCATTTAAAACCACTTGAAATGTTGTAAATAGATTTTCAGTGTGTCCTTGCACATTTAGAAAATACGGAAGTTAAATATGCGCGCGTGCAAACTTTATTTCACGTCATATGGGACGCCGTTTATGTTATAAAACTAAACTGAAGCAAGAGCTGAAAACGAATTTTTTCAAGGTGGTTTTATTCACTTTTGCTTCACTCAGGAACTTCTAACCTTTTTATACTTGTATGTCTACCTTTGTCAATCAAAATGCAAATGAAATAAATTCTTTTGCAATTTCTTCAAGGTTAAACTCGACGTTGACTGGATTTTTATGCGGCCGAACGGTGGCATATTAAAATCGCTTCGTCCGTCTCTCCGTCTGTGCGTCCGCCCTTACATTTCTTCGTGTCCGGGCTGTAATTTTGTCATGCATTGAAGGATTTTTAAATAACTTGTCAAAAATGTCTAGCACATCAAGATGACGTGTCGGATGTAAGACCCACGTCCCTGCCTCAAAGGTCAAGGTCACACTTAGAGTTTGAATATAATGGAATCTTCTATATATGCACACATTCGTGTCCGGACTGTAATTTTGTCATGCATTGAAGGTTTTAAAATAACTCGGCACAAATGTCTAGCACATCAAGACAACGTGTCGCGTGCAAGAACCACGTCCCTACCTCAAAGGTCAAGGTCACACTAAGAGTTTATAGGTAAGGGATTCGTGCGTGTATTCGCATACATGTATGTCCAGACTGTAACTCTGTAATTTTGTCATGCATTGATTGATTTTAAAATAACTTCGCACAAATGTTTAGCACATCAAGACAATGTGTTGTGTGCAAGACCATGTCCCTATCCCAAAGGTCAGATAACATTTAGTGTTTAAAAGTTATGGAATACTGTATGCATGGTAACTCTGTCATTCATGGAGGGATTTTAAAATTACATAGCACAATTATTGAGCACATGGAGAAGACACAGACTATGAGACACCTCTTTCGGGGGCATTCGTTACTTGTGAGGGACATCTCTTGTTCTTACTTAACAGGGAGTCTGGTATCTGAAACTGACCAAAACTCCTGGTTGACATATCACAATCGAAAGTTCTGTAATGTTTTGAAAATTGACAATTTACCAAAAAATTGGCGCTGATCTTTCAATGCAACATATTTCATGAATTTTATATGCCGATGAGTTTGGTAGCAAACTTTATCACATTTTTTCAAGAGATAGTTGACATGTGCATGATGCTGTTTTTTTTTTGTTTCTTTCAGGTTAGCAGTTAAAGGTGATATGTGGCGGAATAGTGAGATTGATCGTAAGCATTGTTGCCTAGAACCCAGAAAAATGTTGCCTGCCCCCTTACATTTCATTTGTTCTGGATTGAGCCGGTCCTATCCAGGCCAAGTAATCACATAAGTACGCCCGGTGTACAGACTACCGTATAAATAAAAGCGCTGTCAGCGCTGAAGGCCTGAGGGTATAAATAAACTCCCCTCAAAATAACTTATGATGACTTTCCTGAAGAATAACGATCTTTAACGTCGATAAACTACTAGATTCGCCCGGATGTATTTATTACACAGGAAACACCTTTGGTGCAGTTGACATTAAGGTCTACTGATTTCCATCCTCGGATTACCGGATCCTTTGCGGAGATGTTATGCTAAATGGCGAGGACAGTCTTTTGTAATTGTAATTGTAAAACGAGTTTTCACCGTTTAGTAAAGTGTAAACGTGGTTATATCAGGACTATCATTAGACGTTTTTATAGTCTATTCTTATAAACTAATTTATATTCATCTTTTGTACACTGTTTTTGTTTGGCTATTCAAGGGTTTTTACAATTTTCGCAATTTCAATGTAGGTAAACAAGTCAAACATTCATGCATCTCTTCTATTTTAATAATAAAAAGAACACATATTTCTGCACATTTTACTCTCTCCTTCAGATCACTTACTTAAATATTCAAAAAAGCCTAAAAAGATAAGACGGATAAAGCAGGACAACAATTTATTAAAAAAGGGGATATTTGTAATACAAGACACAAATGCATACTTCTCTAAATCAAAGTTCAAAAACAGTAAGGACATACAAACTAGGTCAATCGTACTCACAGATCTCATTGGTCATCGCCATTGACCTACTGTTTTGGCAACCAATTAAATTCACTCATTTGCAAAAACTGACTGGAAATTGCAAGTCAGGTAAATCTCTCCTTTTTAGACTCAGAATAATCACATTTTATTAGGTATAGGCATGGTAGGGGACACGCCGAGGTCTCATCTAAGAATACTAAATAATAAAAATGCTCTCATGGACGGACCTTTACACAATTTGCTTCAAATCGAATCAAAATCAACTTTTGCCTTCGTGATTTGCGTTGAACCTTACCTAAAGCTTGGGGCGAAATTTGTAGAGGACAACATTTAAGGTAGGTCGCGGGTTTCCCCCAGAAATCGGGTCATTTTTTTAAAAGGCAACGCAGATTTAAGATATTTTGCATGACAATCCCGTGACTAATTGACATTTGTAGAAAAAATTCGATGAAGAGATATTTCCATGAAAACAGAGTTAAAAGCGCCACCTAGCGGGGAGGTGTATTTTCGTCAATTTTCGTGTTATTTTCGATATATCTCTGTCTATGTAGGTAACAAAACGATCTAACTTTCATAAATGCAATGTTGAATCATTTAGCCATCTGAAAAAATAAAAGTATCTAATATTTTTTGTCAAAAAAAAATGAAAAAGTATGGAACGAACCCTGTAGGGACGACAATTTTCAAAGCAAAAATAACTGCAAAGTTGACTGCGAAAAAACGGCCCGAGATAATTTTTTTTAAAAAGCGCAATGGAATCTTAAACCAATTTAAAGCAATTTTATCAAATAAAGAAGGGGGTCACCGTCCTTTCTTTCGTCCCACCGAAACTATTTTGAAGTGGGAAAAACATGAGAAATGTTGACGTAAAATACAAGATTGGCGTCACATAACGAGCCGTTACTGTCGTTTTCTGAAGTGTCTTGTAAAAATAAATTACTAGCGTTGTTGCTTTATTATGCAGAAGTCACTTTAGACCGATCCTTAAATGGTTGATATACTTTGTAGTCGATACTTAAATCTTTAATTTGGATAGACACCGTATTTGAATAAAATGATAACAATTGATCGGTGTTACAAACTAGTTCGACACCATTTTATTTACTTGTAACACGGATCTTTTGTGGTATAATGTTACATTAATAAACACAATACAGAAAATATTCGACGTAAAACTGAAGAAGATGCCGCATTTAGCCCATCGTAAATACAGTATAAGAATGGGAGCGGATATGCACAGGACAACAGTGCGTATGGCGGGATTTCGGTCGAGCGATGCTTGCCAGTATGAACGTTTTATATAGATTATTTACATACACTTTGATACAGTGTTTTATAAATTACTCTTACTTACAAAATCGACGCAGTCAATTCTGGCATAAAAGCTACCTAGTTGTTTTCCGGAGATATATAAATTGAACAACAACAAACTTCCAAATACAGTAGCACTCAAGAAAAGATTATATGATGAAACGCGAACACCATTATCATTACCAGACGAGCGATTCAATCGGGTTTCATACGATATAACAGTTTAAGTATCTTTATTATACATGTACTTAGAGACAAACCGTGTATTACAACAGCATTCAAGTCATCACTTTCATTATTATGAAATGCTGTCTCAGTTTTAAGAATTTTTCTTTTTATAAGGAACAGTCCAGAAAATACTTCTTATTATTCCCGGATATAAAACTACACTCTTTTGTTTGTTTTCTGCAAAAACAAAATGAAAAATGCGTATGTGCTATAAAGTAAAGATTTTTTGAAAATTGTCTTCGCCCGTCCATTGATTCTACGTGTCTGTAGTTTCCCTTCAGTGGAGACGTAGTGGCACAGGCGGGCGCGTTCGCCACAGAATCGGAATGTCCTGGTTCGATCCCCACCAGTGCCACGGCGGTTGTGTCCATAGGCAAGACACACACATTTACACATTGTCTCTCTCTCTTCGTGATTTATTTCATCTGGAATGAGTCTCCAGAGCAATTATCTAAGTTGTAAGAACTCGTTCCGCAATCGAGAATAAATAAATTAGTATAAATTTATAGTTTCCCTTCAGTTTCCATAGGGACTGTATTTTTAGTTTCCCAATGCCAGTATTCTTATCAAGAATTGATAAAAACATTATACGCCTCTTTTTAAGAACCTAACCCAAAAATATAGGGAAATAAATGAATGAAATAGTGTGGTTTGGCAAAGTGGGACCAGCTATATTCAATAAAACATCGCTTTTACCGCACGTTTCCCTGGCATCAAAATACGGGTATGAATTAAAAGATATTTAGCCAACTGGAGTGGTCTTTATTAAGTACAAGACATGTATGATCCAATAAAAGGACTGTCAAGCGAATAGAATTACCAAGGGAAAAAGATCTGAGGTAAATAGTTGGGGTTACTGCTGAATACACCCTGTTACCCCGTGTCTTCTTGATAACTCTTTTGTATAAAGTGGCTTATCTATGCCCTCTCCATGCAGATATATAAAGCATATTTTACTAGAGTGTATCTGATTATCTCAGCAAACGAAGTACATGTACAGGTCAGATACTCCTATTGTTTGTCCCATAGACTTACATTACAAGTAGAGTCATAAAGTGACCCTGTATCATACCTTATTAAAGGGTGTTGACCTATGAAGTAAAGTTTTTTGGTTAAATTAGCATCTTAAGCACCAAATAATACTGTTTTTACATAGGGGTGACCAACCCAGTTTTTCACAATTTTTCTTTAAAGACACCCACCCACTGAGTCTGGTGAAATTTAGTGGTCTGAACCACATATTTACACCATTTATGAAATTGTCTTTTTCAGTGTCATATATTTTGATTAACAGTCTTAAAATATTCCAATATGTACCCAAGACATTGTATTTTATTTTTCTGACAAGTATTTTTCATTCGTAAACAAAACATTTTCAACCAATCAGGTAACGTCTTAATATATCTTACGGTTTTCCCTGTACTTTTTTAGCCAATGCTTGAGCCAGGCTGCAATAGGATCATCTGACCTAAAGACATATTTTATTATTTTTCTAGCATATGATTTTATGTTATTTAATAAAAATAAACTATTGCAAATGAAAATGTGCTGTTTGTTTTTTCTTAAATACAGAGTTGAGCCCATAACTGATACTTTACTGAGACACATGTTTCAGCTGAAAATGCAAAATTGCAGAAAAAAATAAAAAAAAATTAAGAGGCAAATTTAGCCTCTATTTGAAGTTTCATATTTCAGGTTTCACTTATTCTTTTTTAAAAATTATTTGAAACATGTGTATGGCATTAATTCCACTACACTTAGCCATCCCCACAATACAGTCTGACACTTTTTGTGGGTTCTCTGGGTATTTTCATCCCCACGCCCCCCTTTTCTATAACCAAAAAAAAAAAAAAAATTCAGGTTATTTTACCCCCATTTAAAAGGCCTGAGTGACAAACATATTATACAATTTGGTTGTAGAGTTTTAAAAGAAGCTCCTGCAGTACATGCATGGTGATATATCAAAATGATAATCCTTATTGGTGACTCTTTTAAGACCTAATTAGCAGTACCACATGCTGTAGTAGAAGTGGCCATATCAGACTCCCCATCATACATACAATGCTGGACACTATCTTAACTGACCTACATTATCAAAAATACATCCAAATCCTTACCATATTTCTGTGAAAGCATTTTACTTATGTTCAGCAAAAGAAAAAGTTAGAAAGTTGAATTAAATAAATTACTATAAGGCATCATTTTATTGTAAAAATGGTAAAAGGTTACTTCAAACGACTACCGTCAAAATTTAAAAGTGGTCATAATATCTCACCAAGGACTGGTGCTTTCAGTAATAGTGACAATAAAGTGCGGTTTGTCAGACTGGATCATGAAATGAGACAAAAAGTGGAGCAAAGGACTGTACTACCTGAAGCTGTGACGGATACCGAAACCCGAGCTAATGAACAACCAAAATACAAATTTTACTTTCAAAGCAAAATATGGGTACAGATACTAAAACAGCCTCCAACAAATCACAGCAGTGCAGGTAGGGCCAGTATACATATTCTTAACAATAAATTGAATGTTTCTTTAAATTTTTTTATTACATTAATAAATAAAACAGCACTTATTTCCATTCAAAATAGCTATTTTTACCAAATGTGAAGCTTGAAATGCAAAGAATTTACCAGCCACTACATAATAATGAGCAAATACTGCCAGAGATGGCCTTTAAAATTCATAATACTTTGTTAAATTAAGAATTATTATCATTTTTTTAATGATATTAGGTCTATGGTGACCCAAGTTGAAAAAATGTAAATTTAAGGGAGACAACTCAAATAGGCTTGTATAGACTGTAAAATGACCATACTGGCATAATGTACTGATATTCTGATGTTTTTCATTTACAGAGAGAACACTGATACATATAAGCTGTTGCATACAGGCAAACTGTGGGAAATGGTTAACACAGTTGTTCGAGAGCACATGACGACAACACCACACTGTGACGGTGATCTCATGTTTGATACATCTTCCTCAAAGCAGTGGGGTTTAGGCTGGCGAGAGCGTATTGAGTGCAAAAACTGTTCATACAAGTCAAGGCGGTTTAAACTTTACAAAGAAATTGACACAAACAAGCGCGGTGCTAAGACTGCCACAGTAAACAGAGGTGTCTGTGTTGCAATGACACAAACACCAATTTCATCAAGTAGCTTGCGAAAGATATGCCTTGGTGGAAATATTCCAGCCCCATCTTTCAAATGCTTACAGAAAAATGCTAACAAAGTGAATGATGTTGTGTTACAGGAAAACAGGAAGGACATGAAGCGCATAAGAGAGGAGCTGAAAACAATAAATAAATACAGAGGAGATCCAGAACATGTCGTCACTGTTCAAGTTGATGGAATGTACAACAACAACTTGTACAGCGGTGTAGGACGTACTCCCTATTAACCTGCCACACAGGCAACCTACACTGTTGCTGAAACTGTCACAAGAAAACAGCAAATTATAGCAGCAGATGCAGTCAATAAATTATGCTCAAAGCATGGCTTCCACACACAAGAAGATGCGGAATGTGATGTGAAGTGCAAGCCATGCTCAGCTACAGCTTCAATTGAAACAACCATTGGTAACGAGAGAAGATGGGCAGGTAACTGTCTAAAAGACATGAAGGAAGATGGACTGGAAGTTAGTTACTTGACTTCAGATGCAGATACCGGTGCTTTCCAGGCAGCGGCAGACCTTTACAACCAGGGGATCACCAACACCGAGCCATGCCATCTGTTTGACACCCGGCATTTAGCTGAAAACCATAGAAAGCAAATGCGTAACTGCCAGAAAATTTTGGGTATGATGCCTGGACATGACTCAGCGTATCGTACCTACCTCCGTGGCAGGTTTTCACTTGATCTAAGTAAGAGATGTACAGCAGAGTTCAGTGCCAGGTATGAAAAAGAGAGCGGCAATTTCCTAAAAATCAGAGAGGGGATGAAGTATTGTGTAAATGCAATTAAACGGTGCTATGCTGCTGACCACTGTGGTTGTCGGCTACATTCCCTTGTTTGCAAAGGTCTACCGACTGACAACTGGCTAGCTGCAAGTCCTTTCCTTACAAGAAATTTTAGAATTGATCTATCTCGCCCCGAGAACCATGACATCATGCTTCAGTGGATAGAATTTCGTCTGGGGGAAGACATGCTTAAAAAAACACGGCTTAATTCCAACACCCAAAAAGTTGAGGGAACCAACAGATCAATTAAACGCAGCTTACCTAAGAATGTGACTTTCACCAGAAACTTCCCGGGTAGACTGAACAGTGCTATTCACTCCGTTAATAATGGTCCAGGACAATCCGTTATAAAACTATGTTCGGCAGCTCAATGCCCAATACCACCAACTGGCTAGCTGAAAAGAAAAAAAATAGGGAGGCAACTCTAGAATTTAAGCAGAAAAGAAGAAAACGGCGCAGTAAAATGTACAAATTACATGAGACAAATAGAGAAACAAATAAATATATCAAAGCACAGTTACTGAAAACCCGGATACAAGAATTGCGAAAAAACAAATGCAAAAACACTGATACAGTTATACAGCCGAGAGCAAGTACAAGTGACCACTCCGGATATACAAGGCCATTTCAAAGCCGGGGTGGTAAGAGGCATGGTGGACAATGCTCACAGGTCAAGATATTACATTTAAAGCAATGAATCCGAGACATGTTAGCAGAATGCAGCTCTAAAACTAAATGATGTGGATTGATGCACAGTTTGTTATTACACAAATGACTGATATCTAATTCAGCCCCATTCTCTGCTGATCTTGGCAGCTGATCCTTCAAAATTTTGTGATGTAGCATATAAGCTACCCTATGCACACTCTCAACACTTGCTCTACCACTAGGCCAGGTCACCCGCTTCACTCCATACCCATATTTGTCCTTACTCCCAGTCCAAAATAAACAAACAGCACGAGCCAGTTCCTACCATTTTTTGACTTTAGGTCAGATACTCCTATTGTTTGTCACATAGACTTACATTATAAGTACAGTCATAAAGTGACCCTGTATCATACCTTATTAAAGGGTGTTGACCTATGAAGTAAAGTTTTTTGGTTAAATTAGCATCTTAAGCACCAAATAATACTGTTTTTACATAGGGGTGACCAACCCAGTTTTTCACAATTTTTCTTTAAAGACACCCACCCACTGAGTCTGGTGAAATTTAGTGGTCTGAACCACATATTTACACCATTTATGAAATTGTCTTTTTCAGTGTCATATATTTTGATTAACAGTCTTAAAATATTCCAATATGTACCCAAGACATTGTGTTTTATTTTTCTGACAAGTATTTTTCATTTGTAAACAAAACATTTTCAACCAATCAGGTAACGTCTTAATATATCTTACGGTTTTCCCTGTACTTTTTTTAGCCAATGCTTGAGCCAGGCTGCAATAGGATCATCTGACCTACACTGATATTTGCGAAAAACGGAAATTTTACTGTCATCTTTTAATCACTAATATAAATGTATATAAATAATATGTGTTGAAACTAATTTATTATTGTAAATTAGCGTTATCTTCGTACAGGTCAGAGTCCTAACTTCTGCCTTCTCATGTTTTTTTCAATGTATTTATAGGTAAGCGCTCAATGAAACCCACAATACTGTACAACTCCTGGTCAGTATTACCGCAAATCGTACACTTTTTTGCGACACACGCAAATATTATTAATTATACATGTACTAAACACTATAATATAGAGTAGTCTTTTCATGTTTTAAAACATTCATTTTATCTTCCTAAGAATGAATTTGTTTGCTTCATCACGTATAATGTTAAAGACTTTTGTTCATTAATCTAAACGAAGATGATTAAAGTGTGTTTCAACCAGAAGCCTTTTTATTCTTAAATTGATATCGATACGCAATTTACTTTTTTCGTACACGATATTAAGCAATATTGGCAGAGTGAAGACAACTTGAAGTATGTGAAGCTTCTTTAATATGAAGAAAACGTAATATTGTTTTTAATGCAAGTTTGTATGGCGAATAACAGTAAATCGTAACCTTGATCACTTCGAATAATCGATCTAAAGTGACTTCTGTATAATAAAGGAACAACGCTATTTTTCCGATGGATAAATGATTCAACATTGCATTTATGATAAAATTTATTTTTACAAGAAACCTCAGAAAACGTCAGTAACGGCTCGTTATGTCACGCCAATCTTGTATTTTACGTCAACGTTTCTCATGTTTTTCCCACTTAGTCCCAAAATAGTTTCGGTGGCACGAAAGAAAGGACGATGACCCCCTTCTTTATTTGATAAAATTGCTTTAAATTGGTTTAAGATTCCATTGCGCTTTAAAAAATTTTTTATCTCGGGTCGTTTTTTCGCAGTTGACGCTACATGCGTCAACTTTGCAGTTATTTTTGCTTTGAAAATTGTCGTCCCTACAGGGTTCGTTCCATACTTTTTCATTTTTTTTTGACAAAAAATATTGGATATTTTTATTTTTTCAGATGGATAAATGATTCAACATTGCATTTATGAAAGTTAGATCGTTTCGTTATCTACATAGACAGAGATATATCGAAAATAACACGAAAATTGACGAAAATACACCTCCCCGCTAGGTGGCGCTTTTAACTCTGTTTCCATGGAAATATCTCTTCATCGAATTTTTCTACAAATGTCAATTAGTCACGGGATTGTCATGCAAAATATCTTAAATCTGCGTTGCCTTTTAAAAAAATGACCCGATTTCTGGGGGAAACCCGCGACTTACCTTAATAAAAGAAACAGAATAAATGATCAACAAAATATGTGGGTGGCAGTAGAGTTTGTTTCGTTATAAAATGTACGTTAAATAAAAAACAGTCGCATGGTCAACATTATAAATTGTTTGAGGGACGAATAAAAATAATTCGACCTGCGCTCTGTTCAACTTCAAGCGATATGATCTGATGATGTGGATCGAAAATTATTGTGTACGAAGGATAAGACCTTTAAACAGAAATTAACATTTAGCAATACCAGCAATTAATATAAAAACAGTGATGTACAATGTGTATAATAGGGAAATTAAAAAAGATTGTTGGTTACTTTGTAATCGGTGGTACCGTTCGCTGGGCATACTCAGCTCAAACTTGATGTGCAGCATGGCGGGTGATTTCGCGCACGTGAGTTTTCTCTCGGGAATGTACGTAAATTATATTTTTCTTAAAGACATTTATTTTAGAAATCTAAAAATCAAACTACAAACTCTTATATCGAGCTCCGTACGTTCCGTAAATATCCGTACTTTTCCGTAATATGCATATGATTAGCTTCCTTAATCAGCTAACAGCGCAGTAATTTCTAAAACAGAGTCCATGAAAACAAAATGGTTATGGAGCCCGTAAGCTATGGACCTTTGTGTAATCGTTTGATGTACTTTCCCATAACGCATGTTTACAGTTGTTATCAGTACATATCACAGTTAAATTGTATGTAGTGTTTGATGCCATGTGCTATTATAACTTAGCCTAGGCGACTTTCAGCCAAAAAGCAAGCACGCTTACCTTTCAATAAGGAACGCTGTATGGTATAACCCATACACAAGTTATAAAAAAAGTTAATTATTTATACATGGCTTGAATGGAAGTAAATGTTGCGAAAATAAATTGAGGAATCCTTGGCTAGATCAGGTGGGTTGGTTCCATGCACTTTGAATCGAAGCCCTATTTCCGGTTGGATTCCATTTGTTTTTCTTCACAAGAAGTCATTTTTATTTCGACTTTATAAATGCATTTCTCTTTAAATGCATATTTGAAAATACTGGGTCGATAAATTGCTCCCCCGTACCAAAACCATAAATTACTAGTTAATAAGAATACAACTCCGAACATAGTTTTACGACACCGAAACATTTAATGAAGTTGTTTTAACTGCCTATTTGGTTTCTAAGATATGTCAAAATGTTGCATTTTATCCTTTACATGTATTTCAGTTTCTTTTTTTTCTAAATATTTAGATTATATGACTCGCCTTGCAGTAGAAAAAAGCAACAGTTCTTGTATGTCAGACTCTATAAAGACAATGTTCTTGATAACATTCTAAGGCCCGTATACACAGACATTCTTGATGCAATTTGTATTTAAACCTATCGTGTACATTGTTTCAAGGTGTATATCATGACAGTTTACACAATAAATTATGGTTTATGCAACGTACTTATTTCCCCAACAATCCTGTATACAATGAAAACTGATGAAAAAATTGAAGTGACAATTAGAATGTTTGACATTTTTGGAATTGAGAAATTAATTCTGCAAGGCACCTTTTAATTGGACAATACGGAATAAAAAACGTCAAAAAATATCAATTGCGTTTTCAGACGTTTTTGATTGGCTTCATAATTTTTGTACTGAAAAAGTTCATATCTATCAACATAATTTGTTACTACCGCCAATCTAGTTTTATTTCTAACACAACCAGCGAATAACCTAAATACATGTAGAACAAATTCTGTTTGTGTTATTCTGCAATAAACCGACATTGAACGACGCTGCGCGCGCATCGTGTTTTGGCTGTTCAATTTATCCGACGTATAGTGAATCTTACGTGGCATACTGTGGATGAATTGGTTGTTCTGAACAGAGGTAAAACTGGGAGATCCAATGGATGACACACGTCCAGTTAACTTGATTAATATTACAATACCATTTATACTGACTTTAATTATTGATTTGTTGTTGTTGTTTTTGTTAACACAGTGACGTCATTTATCAAAAGAAACTGGGACGCCATTTATCTTTACTCGTTACCAGTATTTTTCGTACCGTGAACAGTTATGAACTTGAACCCTGAAAATGTGAATCAATTCTAAAAATGAAATTCCTGTTACATTTACTTGAAAATTATCATTTACGAGACTGCAGTATACGTGGATAAAAAAAATCTTAACTTTCTTGAATGAAAGTCAAATTGAAATAGCGCCTTTACAGCGTTCGCGGGAGGAAATTTCAACGGCAAAATCAAGGTGCGTAGCACGCAAGTATAACTTACGTTCGGTGAAAATAGTTCTCTCATTGTCTTCAAATGTTATTTCAAATATAATAAGTATCCAAGTTTGGTTTATGGTAGAAAAACCCGAGTTGGGAGTTCGGCCTTCCTGATATATTCTTACGTATAAGAACTCCAAACTCAGGTTATTCTCCGATAAACCAAGCATGGATACATATTATTTCTTAATTTTATGTGCAGTAATTGTACTTTATCGACCAGTGAATAACAGCCAATATTTCGAGTACAGTGGAACTTCCGAAAACCGGACCTTCAAAAAACCGGAAACTTCTGAAAAACGGACGATTTTCTAAGTCCCGAAATTTCCTCTTCTATATTCTATGTAAAACGTACTTCCGAATACCGGAACTTCTTAACAAAAGATTAAGTTTGTTTTTCTGCTGCAAATGTCACGGTAAGGACTAGATGATAACTGGTTTTTCTTTTTTTTAGCTCTGGTGGCCATTTTATGCAGCGGACAGGAACGATTTGACCAGTTTTGATTGAGGATTATCCAAGGAGTATACTCCGTAAAGTCTAGTTAGAATTGGCTGAGCGGTTACAGAGATGTTGTTTGTAGCAATTTTTGATGACAGACGACAACAAGAAGTCGTAAGTTGAAGCAAGTTTTGTTATCTCTCTCCTGAAAATAGACATCATATAGTTACGTTATTGTTTGACCCCATTTGCCCACCAATCGAATCGCTCAGATTATCAAATAAACGTCTTCCTTTTTTATATTAAAACTACCTACTGAAATCACTTAATTTATTAAGAGTTCGCTCTAAATAGAAAGCACTTTAGCTCCGCCCATAATCACGGACCCAACACATAGGTCCGTGCCACAATACATGTCGGTGGCTATGCAAAAGGTCAAATGAGGTTAAACACTAAGTAAGTTAGAGTGTATTAAGTCAAATTAAGCTACCGCTCGCTCCCTTAGCGTTTCTTAATTGTTAAAATTTGACTTATTATACTAAGAGACAACATATTTATTGAATTATATTCGAAATCAGAAAAATGAAAACAAAGAAGAACGGTGCTTTAGGATTGAGAAAGTATATCAAATTAAATTCAATTTAATCTAATTTAATACATATTTTATAGTGCCTCTCCCTGACTGAAACAAAGGCTGGAACAAAGACAACATTTTGATCGCATATACATGTTTTTTAAATAAAAACAGATGATATAATCACGATGCTTTTATTTATCAGTTATTGGAATGTCGTCAAATTAATGGTACTATAACACTACTATGTGTCTTTGTTTTTTAATGAAATTGACTATTAGAACAAGGAATAAATAATACATCTTTGAAAGCGTGATAGCGAAATCCGATTAATACATAGGCAGATTTTCGTTAAACAAAACCAGGATTAAGAAGCCTTTAGAAAAAATTATATGAAGATTCTCTTTGTGTCTGTTTAAAGTGTGCGAATATAAATGATGCCTGGATTGCCCTTAATGTTATTTGAATCGTTTGTTATAAATAATCGTGTACTAAATGTCTGATAAATCAAATAAGAACTTTTTTTTCGAGAAAATCAAAAATGTTTTGTTGTTGAAGGCTCAAATCTGAACTTCAATTTAGATGTCTTCATTTTGGCTTCGTAAAGTTTATCAAAGGCCTCGCTTTCTGCCACGGTAAAGTGGCTCTTCCAGTCTCCGATCTCTCCTGTAAGTACATAGAAAATTAGAATTAAAAATATAAATGCTGTACTGGAAAATTGTGAGAACATTCCCGAGGCAGTACAGGAGTTCATACCATACATGGAAGAAACATTCGTTGGTTGCTACCGCTTCAAGAGTCGCCACAAACCTGATGGTTCACTGGTAAGCATATTCAGTAAATAACTTTAAAATTTAAAGATAAGTTAAATTTTGAAAAAAAAAAAAAATAAAACCCGTATTACGGTAAAAGAAAAATGTTGAAAATAAGGATAAAAGTAGATAGTACACTCTTCATTAAACAAATAAAAAAATAATTTTCCATTTATAATTTCAAGGTCTTCAAACGTCAGTGACGCGAACCCCTGTTCGCACCTGCCTTGTGGAACGTGCGCGATAGAGCTCTCGCAAATGAACCACGAACAAACAAACACCTTGAAGGATGGCACCGTCGCTTTAAGACGATTGTTGACAAGCACCATCCTAATATCTTTGAGTTTGTAGACAAGCTCAGGGGTGAGCAGGCACGGATGGAGACACTTATGGAACAGCTTGTTGCTGTGGGGAATCCTGTTGAACCCAGACAAAAGGTACAATCTGCTTCTTATTTACGATTATTTATATGAAACAGACTATAAAACATACATGTTACGCTTACACGCATGCGCCAATATTTTTAGCACTCTGTGGAAAGGTGTACATCAAGAATTATATGGTCATAACATTAATGTATTAATAACGTTGCTTACCTTTTTTAAATTATAATATATTTACTCAGGGTTATATTTCTTTAAGGTAAAGAAGATGAACGAAAAACTGATCAAGGTTGTCAGCGAATTTGACACCCGTTCAGCTCTGGACTTCCTGAAGGGAATAGCGTACAACATTCGCTATTGACATTACACATGGTTTACAGTGCCAACCTTACGTAAATAAAGAATATCTGATTAAATTTGAGTGTACTGTTTTCTGTGTTCACTAATATTATTTTCGACGAATTTTCGACGAGTTTGGTCGAAAAAAGTATTAGACTAATTGTCGCATTCGACCACATGCTCAGTTCGACCAAATATCGTATTAGACAAAGTGTCGTAGCCCGCGAAATGTCTTTCGACGAAATGTTGTGGACCCTTTTGATCAATATTTTGCATATATATTCTGCATTTATTCATGAAAATTATACAGATTTGATTACATAATGTAAGCTGTAGTAAATGGGTTTATTGAATTTACTTATTTCTTAAAGTTTTTAAACAGTCATGTACCTACACGGCGCTATACCATGCTGAGGTAAAAAAATACATCCGATAGCGTGGATATTTACGCTGGTAGATATATTCGCGAATTTTGCCAATTCGCGAAATTCGCAAACATTTCCACGTCGCGAACTTAACCACTTATCAAGTAAATGATTTACGAATGGCGTAAAGTAAAGATTTATTGTTTGGTTTAAGTATAGCAAGAGACATATTCAAATAAAAACCGCATTACATTCATAAAATATAAGAAAATACAGATTAATCCATATTTTTATATAAAGACAGGTACAGTATTCCCGATAATGTTATTGCTATTTTCTCAGTAAACCAAGTACGCTCTTACCTTTTCTGAACATACAGAATTTTGACGGGTCAACAAACATTTTCTTGGCTAGTTCAGGACTGTATGCTTTTCCTCCCTTCATACTTTCAAAGTTGCATTTATCGTTAATAGATTTGATAAGTTCAGCATCTGACTCCGCAGATATTTTGAGAAATTTGGCAATATTCGTTATCTCCTCTACACCATTCTAAAATTCAGTAAACAGCTTTTTAATTTTAAATTTGAAAATACAAGATTTTGATATTTGAAATTTTTACATCAAACGTTTTAAAATGCAATGTAGTGTGTTCTTGAAAAAATATGTAGTCGATGAACTGACTGTTATTGAGAAAAGCCTAGATTTACAATACTAAAATAGATTTCGAAACAGTGTCGAAACGAAGCAAAGAATATGTAAATATAACAAATGCTTGTAAGTAAAACCTCTTTCAGATCTTCATAGTAAACTAGATATATTCTGTCTGGCTCCTCATTACGTGCTTTCTCAAATTCCAGTACATAATCAAACCAACTGTTGTACTGCACTAGAAAAAAAAGATGCAGAAGAGAAAGCAGAAATTAGCCACCAAAAACCGAGCGAATCAGTATGCCAGGATGTAGTACTGTAGATCTGAGCGGCATGCTGTTGATTCGAAAGATTTCAGTAGATCGTAGTGTTAAAAAGAAAAGTGTCATGTAATACTGGTAATCGAAAAGCAGGAAATTGCACTAAACTACAAAGTGTATATGTAGTTCAATGAGACAGATAGGCATATCAGAAGGGCTAAGATGATTGACGTCAGACAAAGCAATTTAAATTATGTTTAATCTGCATTAATATGATATACATTGTACCGCTAAACTTCATTTGGTAAAATTGAAACTTTTAGTTATCCAGGGTTGTTAAATCTAAAAATGATGTATGTTTGAAAACTTACATTTGCCTTCCATAAACAACTTTAAGTGATCAGAAAACGTCCCATTGTATTTATAGTTATTTAATCCAGCATGGTGATAGTAAAATGAAACAGCTACATCTTTAGGATTTCTCAACAGCAGAATAATTTTGGTTTTCTTTTCCTTCATTTGAAGTGGTAACATTCTGAACGGAAAATGCGTGTTTAAAATTCTTGGAGATTCCATATTGTCTAATTCCTCCGCTGGTACGTTAAGTAGCATAAGGAAGATCTTCTGCAAGGCTGATATTTCAGTTGCCCCTTTTAAAAGCATCGAAAGGATTTCAAAACACCAATGTGTACCTGCATTGAAATGACAAAAGGTTATCTACATACGTACATTAACTAAATTACAGACAGGTATCTTAATTCCCTTTAACGTAATAATAACAATAACAATTGCCTTTTATTATTTTGTTCATGAAGTAAATGGACAATGCCATTAACACAGTACAATAACCCAAGTCCAATGATATTTGGAACTTCTGTATAAATTGTTTGCATACCCCCGGGAAAAATATTGATCCATATGATGAGATAACCTGATACTGATCAGCGGGGTCTACCTGACATCATCCAAATTACTTTATGTGAATACAATGTGTTCATGTTAAAATTATATAACCGAATCCTCCACAGTAGACCAAGTACGATCGTCATAATAAACCCAAGATAAAAACAAACCTAACTCACCAGACTTCGGTGGTGTACAAAGCATTAAGTCGTCATCTCTTATCTTTATATTCTTTATGTTTCTAAAAATAGCTGCTGTAACTTCAGGTGGTTTGCGGAAGGTTGATAGTCTCATACCATCTACGAGCATTTGGTTGTGCAGGACGGCACCACCCGCATCTTTTATGTCATGAACATCAAACGAATCGTCCTCCATTTTATTTCGCAACATTTACATTATAAAACTTAGGAGTTTAGATAGATATATAGATTTATAGATATATTTATGTGTATAAATAAAGTATGTATGTACATGTATGTATGACTCTACATTTAAAACGGCGGTATTAACAGTCTCTTGTATGCGTTATCACGATTTTGCATAATCACGTAGGCAACATAGATGTATCATAATCTAAATGCCATCTGAGGACTGTCCTACATGTATATTGATTTAACACACAGAGAGGAGAAAAATAAATTATTTGCAAATGAAAATAAATGCCTCACGGAAAAAGCCACCTACTCACTAAGCTGGACTCTCCACTTCATTTCATTTCACATCTCATCTATCACTTCTCATTTGTCATCATCTTTCGGTAAACACTGCCTTGTCAAATTTTCTCCATTGGTACCGAGTACGTCTCTGCTAACTTGTGACAAAGTCCGACAGTAGGGACGCTGGTAAACGGAAAATCTAAAGGCTTAAACTTGTATGTCCGCAATATACAGTGACAGAGTAGCTGAGTAATGGCCCAGTAATAGCTAAGCAGGTGAAATGTAAAAAGATCACAGTAGTAATAGAATAAACAGCATTGTTCATCGAAACAGTACGTGAGACCGGATAGCCGACGGCTAGTGTGGGCGGAGGTTTCAGAGAGGGCAAGGGAAAGTGAGAGGGCGGAATAAGGAGATAAGGCAGACCCCCCTCCCCCCCCCCAAAAAAAAAAAGAATACATAACAGGGTCGATAATTGAATAAAGAAAAAATTGTCAGAAGTTTTGTTTAGTAAATAAACTTTCAAGCTTGACGCAAATCCATTTCCTTTTCTATAGACGAATACAGATATACATTACGTACAAAACAATCACAATCAGTCAGAACAACACTATTAAAAACTCGTTCAAATGCTGAATGAAATCACTATAAAAACCTAGGTTTCGCCCCGCGATACAATATCAAAATTACAGCTTCGTGTTAAAATATGTTGTCACATTAATGCTCTTTTGGAACTGAGATTACCAGAGTATACAGCTACAGCTAAGTTACAGTCCGATGCCGGGCACTGAGCCAAGACTGTACCTAAAGTTCATCGTAAAACAACAGTAAAAACCGAGGAAAACATGAAAGTCATTTTCCTTCACAGCCAGCAACAATTATATGCCAACAATTCATGAAGCTATACATGTATATACTAACAGTTTACTTTGACTTAATCCATCATAGGTGTTTAAAGCTGCAAGCGTTTGTCTTTAAAGGCATTACAGCAGATTTATCTTTTCTTTATCTGTTCAAAAAATACTAAAGTATAAGTACGAATCTACATGTAAAACGATTGTTATGAAGTTTTGCATAGTTAAAGTAGGAAACATTATCTAAATTCTACAATGTAAGAACTGTTCTATAATTATGTTGGCCCACTGAACCCAAAATCAAAAGATATCATCTTGAGGTTGTATGCAAACTTTGGAACAAGCTTGATAAAAATTGTGTCCTGATGAGTAGTTACGGTGACCTTGACCTTTGATCTACTGACAAACACAGTATGTATTGTCTACTCAGTGAGACAAATCGTCCTATGAATTGTCCTATGAAGTTTCAAGGCTGTGGATAATATACACTCGCAAGGTCAGGTCTTATTATTTGACCACTGACCCAAAAATAATAGGGATCATCTTCAGATTGCATGCAACCTTTCAAACAACTTTCATATGAGTTAAGTGTAATGTTTCACCTGTAGAGTGTTGTCATGGATAAGCTAACGGAGGTAACTGTGACCTTGACCTTTGACCCATTGACCCCTAAAACAGGAGGGTCAAAGTGAGTTCCGTTCAAACTCACTGTAACCTGCAATAGCTTATCCTTGATAAAATAATTCATTCAACTTTCATCGAATTTGTTTTGAAGGTTGCATGCAGATTCTTATCAAGGAAAAGTTTACGGACAGATGAATGGACGGACGACGGACAAATCACTATGGCATAAGCTCTGCTGGACTTCTTCCACAGTGCTATGTGACGAAATTACTCAAGAGAGCAATGCTAGCTCATACATTGCCCACGTACGTCAACACCTAACATTAGAAATTATGAATTATTTGCATTGTCATGCCCAAACGTCTCCAACACATGATCTGACTTGCAATGCTTAAGTAGATTACACCGATCATTAGTTTCTATCAATTGATTTAGATAATTAAATTATTCCGTAACAGTAATGTGTTTCTTTTCAGTATCTTTCCCTGAAGTTGACATATCAAGGATGAATTCATCTGAAACTTTCAAATAAAACTCAAACTGTTGACTCAGCTTGTATAACTCAACATTTTCTCCTCAATGTAAGTACAATCATTAAAAATCTTTCTTTAAACAGCATGTACAATATTGATAAATTGATAATATTGATAAGCAAAACCACTCTCGGAAGTTGATGAAAACTTAATTTTCATAAAATTAAAACTTATGTGAACGAAAGATTTGTTTGTTCTAAGAATAAACTGGTTCATCAAATTGACTTTCTTACTTTCAGTAGCTTTAAATTAACAAAGTATACTATAAGTAAATATGGCTCGAGTTAAAAAGATATTAGCAATGAGTGGCGACAATGTTACAGTTTAACCAGCGAATTCGATTAACTAGAGACTTGCATCAGTCGGTAGATTCTGTTTAAACCATTTACAGGATAATAAGACATTTACTAAGTTTGTAGTATTAAATATCTATTATTCTAATTCTTAATAATAATGAATTCAGAATGAATATTAATTGTAAAGTGCAGTACAAGTATACAAATCGCAAAATGGACGCCATATTTGATTACCATGGCAACAACATATCTGAACTAAACAGTGCTAATAATTTGAAGGAGTTTTATCTTAATTGATCATATTTATATTCAAAGATAATCAAGATCTCATTCAATCGAAAACATTATGCAGACAACATTTTGAAAAAAGTTTCACACAGGCTTAATGTTAACAAGAATTACTGTAAGGAAGAATATACTCACACAGACGCACACATGTATGTCAAAAAGAACTGTACACACAAATATTAAACATAAATATTATAATGTAATCCGATTTCGAGGACAAAGAATTAAAGTTTCATTTTCAGATTTACAAGTAAAAACAATAACTTCAAAAACAAGTGGTAAAATATCAGAACAAAATAATGTAAAGAAAGAAACATATAGGGAACCGTTTACAAAAATATGACGCTTAATAATTGCTTAAACGATTACAGTTGAAACGACTATCAAGTCATCATCAAAATGTAATCATTTAGGAAAAAACCAACATTTTTTAGACTCTATGTTGATACTTTTTTAAAATCCATGTATATATTTGTCATTAGGACCGCAACGTAAATAACGGAAACTTTATATTACTTTTTGTGTTATTCTCGTTTCTTAATGTGTTAAGCATGGTTAATCATATATCTTCTTCTCAATGATTATCATAGCTATTATCATCAACGTTACTTTTATAATGTAGTTCGTGTCAGTTTTATAATAATAGTATGTTTTTTCTATGATACATGAAATGTTTTATAACCAGGTTAAAGTACATTTTATACTGAAATAAATGTATCTCTTTATGTTGGTCTGTTTAACATGAAGGTTCAAATCTAAACTTTAGCTTGGAATTTTTCATTTTCCTTTCATACAGCTGATCAAATGCTTCATTGTCAGCTACTGTGAAATGATTCATCCAGTCCCCTATCTCACCTGTTGAACAAAAATGAAAACATGCTCAGTAATGAATGAAATAGTGGAATATTTAAGCATACCTACATTACCTCATTGTTAAAGTACAAGGCTGTGCTACACCACTGCCGAAGTACAAATTATGCTTCTCATGAATGAAATGGAACATGACTAATCCACCTTTTTGCAAGAATAGATCATTAGATAGTAGAAAAGACAATGTAAGCTTGTAGGATCAATATAGCGAGCTATACATGTATCTTGTAAGAATAATTGGCATTATGAAATTACTATAGTAATGAAGTACGCTTTCTTCTCGTACATAGTAGAATTGAACTATGTATACTAAGTATATCTATTGTTTTCTTCCATACCGTATTACATTTACATTACAATATTACTAACCTTTTCTTAACATGTTAAATTCTGCAGGATCTTTAAAAAGTTTCTCGGCGATTTCTTGTTTGTATGGTTTCCCAACTTTCATACTCTGAAACTGACAGCTTTCATTGATAGCTTTGATCAGTTCCATGTCTTTTGCTGCTGATACATTTAGAAACTGGGCCATCTTTGTAATTTCTTCGACTCCATTCTGTAATTAAAATACATATTTTGAATAGGTTAAGGTTTACGCAATTTTAAAAATATGCATTATATAGCAATATACAAATTCAGCCACAATACCAAATGTAAACTACAAAATTTAAGAGTGACCATGCTTTGTCTTGCTTAAACACAATTTAAAAAGTTTTATGTCCTTTTTACGTGGTTGTTCGTCTGAGGGCAAAAACATTAGAGCAATGAATATTTATGCGTCATTCATATTTTCTTATTTCTGTCATTCTTTTATATTATTTTTCGAGGACAGGGCATGGATATTATCTACTCATTCAAAACAGGTCTTGTTCCATACTCGCTACAAATCTTCTTTTTATAACAAACCTCTTTCAGATCTTCGTAGTAAACGAGATGTATTCTTTCAGGCTCCGTTTCAAATGCTTTCTCAAATTCTAGAATATACTCAAACCAGCTGTTGTATTCAACAGAAAAATGTATTACTTCCAAACTTAGAAATTACGAAATTGATTTAAAAGGTCTTGATTGCATATTGACATTCTATAATCCTACAAATGAAATGTAGACCTAGCAGTAACCCTATGAAGGCGTAATCGATTCTAAGGAAACAAATTGTAAAATGATGTACAGCGTGAATTTGTAGAAGTATTTGCACTGCGAGTTTATAGATACAAGTTAATAAATGAATACTACCTCAAACGCTCTATACTAAGCATGACAAACGCAAATTTGAAAATATACGCTACTGTCATACAAACACAGACGGAAACAAGTTTACCAAGAAACTACAAGGTCCATTTGAACTTTTAGAAATAAAATCATATATTTTATTGAGGATTTTGCGTCAAACAAACTTGTAATTCTGAATGTGAGTAACTTAATAATTTCTTACGATTTCCCTGCATAAACAGTTTAAGGTGATCAGAAAATTTTCCATCGTAATCAAATAGTCTCATTCCCAAATGGTGATGGTACCATGATACAGCCACATCTTTTGGGTTTCTTAGCAGGAGAACTATTTTTGTTTTCTTTTCTTTCATTTGTGTAGGCAACATCCGAAAGGGAAAGTGTGTGTTCAAGATTCTAGGTGATGACATCTTTTCCAAGTCATTTTCTTGTACATTTGCAAGCATCAAGAAGACTTTCTGCAAATCTGACAGCTTTGATGTACCATTTAAAAGCATCGTAAGAATCTCGAAACACCAATGTGTTCCTGCAATACATACAGCACCCGAGTGATTATTTCTCAAAAGCAACTTTGTTCTTAAGTACTAAACATACGTTTCTGAAGAAGTTAATTGGAATGCATTCAGCCTAGCTTATCATTTCTGAACCATGATAGCGTGTATTTGATTATGCAATAAATTATAACATGACGGATCAGTTGTAATGTGTCAGTGTTACGACTCTGAATTTTTAAATGACCTCCAAATGAAAATTGTCATAACAGGTACATTTGAAAGCATATTTGAATGATAATAGGTGTTGTAAAACCGCTGTATATACAAGAAAATTCTGTTTTTATGCCAAAGTCTCATGTTTGTCCCATTTTCAACCACTGACACACACTAAATGCAAATGCAGGTGAAATTAACCGAAAACACGGGTCTTACGGAATTCTATATATTATACAAGAAAATTCTGTTTTTATGCCAAAGTCTCATGTTTGTCCCATTTTCAACCACTGACACACACTAAATGCAAATGCAGGTGAAATTAACCGAAAACACGGGTCTTACGGAATTCTATATATCCTTTGAACACCTGTAACGTAATAAACCGTATACGCGGGTTAAGACAGGTTTGGCCTTCCATTGAAGTGACAGTGACCGTATGGAACACGTTTTGACTGTACGAATTTAAAGGCTATGCCGACAGCTCCTGACTGTTGAAAACTCAGACGTCCGAGGCAAATGCTGACACTTTAAGACGACCTTGAAAATGACCTTGGACACAATTTTACCAGCTTTGAAAATTTTCATTTTACCAACGTTCGCGTACAGGCCCCTGTGGGATAGTGTTTTGAGCGCGTGCAAATATTTTTTCACAGACATAAAGCAGACATGTCGTACTCAAACCTAGGTATATTGACATCTTATGAGAACGCTTGAAATTGACCTGCCGTTAGCAAAAAAAAAAAAAAAAAAAGAAAAAGTCCATGCGCAGGTTAGCAGGCAGGGTGACCCCTGCGCGTGACCTCTGTAGGTGGGCCAATGGAAATTTTACTTTCATGTTACAGCTCAATCTATTTGCTGACGTATACAACACGCGCAGTAAACCGAAAGTAGCCAAAACGTGATGTACAGTGTTTACAAAAACGCATGCATGTCTGTCGAGTGTGTAATATGCCGGTGTCCAAAGGTTATCTAAAAATACTGTAAAACAGGTTTTATTCGCGATCGTTTAATTTTCGCTAATATTCGCGATTTCAGTACCTCGCGAATTCAAGAATGTCGTGAAATATTCCTTATCCGAATTAAATTTTAAACATCCGAATTTGCGGTACTTACAAACGTACCTTTTGTATGTTATGAAGTTAACTGACCGTACCTTGACGTATACAAGGTAGATGTTTCACCCCTTTCGTCCCATTTTCGAAAACGTAAATAAACAACATGGCAGGTTGTGAATTGATCATTGTCTAAGCGTCTAATTACACAGACGTGTTAAAACAATTACGGATGACAGGTGTCAATAAGGTTTTTACAGGCTGATCTCTTTGTTTGTTTGACAATAACTTGTAAATCGTGTGAATTAAAATTTGTTTGCACATCTTTGGTAGTTGGCTTACCTGAACTTTAATCATTCAATTACAAACCTGTTATAGTTTGTGCATGTCAGGCGAGTGAAACATGTATGTAGTACGAGTGATTAATTCAGCAAACATACGAGTAGGATTATACATTGTTTACAGGGAACGGCAATTTCGGCTTTGGGTTAATTTATACGACGCAAATGTAGACTAAGTTAAAAACCAAGGTTATCCAATGAAGACGTCACTTTCGATTCTCAGGATGTTGAACTAAACAAAAATACGCGAATTAATAAAAACGTCAAAATTAGATAAAATTCGCGAAATTTCGGTGTCGCGAAATTAAAGTGTTTTACAGTAATATGGTTAAGTTTTTTTTGCAATTAAATATATCACACTGTACAAACAATGAATAAAAGTCAATGTTTACTTTGACTATCAACTATTTAAGGAAAACGGTTTATAAAATGCTAGAGTCCTTAGAATTATAGAACGTATTTGTTTAAAAAGTAAAAACACTTCGGAATTTATTCATTTAGATCATCTAATGCTCAAATAACTTGTATAAATGATTAGTAACTTATAAATAACATAGTTACCTGACTTTGGCGGAGTACAAAGCATAACGTCATCGTCTCGAATTTTGATATTCTTTATGTTTCTAATTATAATTATAGCTGCTGTGACTTCAGGCGATTTACCAAAAGTGTTGATTCTCATACCGTCAACTCGCATCTGGTTACACAGTCTTACACCACCCGCGTCCTTCAGGTCAAAGACTTATAGGAAGGGTTCATCCATCTTGATTTCAGCTAAAATAAGTCTCTCTATATCACAGAAATACCACAACTTGACAAAGAAAGTAATTTATGTTTAGACATAGCATATGTCATCAGATATGCCTGTACATGTGGTGCACAAGCGGGATAGCTCGGAAGGTAAACGTACGATATGAGCTACTCTTTAAAAGAGCAGAAATGACGCATTTACTTTTTAAATATGTGCCATTTAAACAGATGTTAATTGCATAAAAAAGAAAATGTTATGCTTACTTTTTTATGTCAGTGCTATAGAAAATTTGTAAACAAGTTACAAGGTTGATTAGTGCAGTATGCATTAAGTGCTATAGAAAATTTGTAAACAAGTTACAAGGTTGATTAGTGCAGTATGCATTAAGTGCTATAGAAAATTTGTAAACAAGTTACAAGGTTGGTTAGTGCAGTATGCATTAAGTATTTAGTGTTTGAAATTATTTTTTGTCCAATGGCATTGCAGTATTTTTCAAAAATGTTGTGAAATTTATTTTGGTAAATCAGCTTTTAATTCTCTTTGTGATTCAGTTAACCAAGTAAATTGACTGCTTTTACCTAGTTCTTTTGCGCATGCGTAACATGCATTGATGGAGGAGTCAATTGCACATTAATTGAATGAGAATGTGAGGTCGCAGGGAGATATTTCAATGCTGAATATAAAGGTCAAATTCAACAAAAATAAACAAGCAAAACATTAGAATATTCCCAAGCATTTGAATGATTTTAACTACAAACTACACTTTTAAAACAAAACAAAAACTATTTACTTACTTTTAATAGCAATTCCAAAAATGAAAATAGAAAGAAAAAAAAAACAATTAGTCCTTCAAAAAAGATTTACCAGAAGAAAAGATACTTCCAGTATAGTCTTAAAATTCACTAAAGGAGATTATATCTGAAAGTGACAATAACTGAAAAATACGATCTTATAAAATGTACCTCTTTTTCATCATCATAAATATACTTTAGATGTCAAACCCATCATCTTTAATACAACTAGACTTTTTTCACACAGTTTTGAACATTAATCACCAATGCCTTAATTATTCTTGACATTTTCGCTGTTGGATTTGGTCATATTTAGCCAGCAGCAGGGCGATGTGTAGAACTATTAAAATCTATAAACAAAAAATAATTTCAAACACTAAGCTGGTTAGTGTTCATTAATAAGCATTTACAAAATTAAATTGGTCTAGAGCGGCAATGAACACTAACCTATACTAAATGCCGGGGTTTGTTTCCGGCAGGCAATTAAGCATATTAGGAGTGTATACCTAGCAGAGGGTTAACAATACTCTGTAATGTGATAATGTAAACACAGAAATCGTCTGCTTGATGTTGGAAATTTCAGAATAAATAACATAACTTACTGTCCTCTTTTGTGAGCTTTAGGGGAAAATCACTTCAATAAATTTAAAGTTAACTTTCAGTTATTGCAATGTTTTATTGAAGGATTAAACATTTAGTTAATGAATGTTTCTCATGTACATTTTCTTTATGTATATGAGTGCTTTAAATAGATTTTCTTCTTTTAAAAGTGAGACAATATCAGGGAGATATCAATTATCTAGATACACACCAGAAAGGAATGTCACTTAGTTCTGATAAATGCCATTAATTTTGATAAACATTCAAGGTTAAAACTGTATGAAGAGCAAGTTTGACAATGCCGGAATACTGGGGTAAAACCATACCTGGGTCATTTATGGGACTATTTAATTTATAACAGATAACATTTTATCATGGGATGAAACTTATTACAGCTAATTATGAATAAAACTTATATATTATAGAACTCTTCTTTACAAAACATATTACATGTGGAATTTTCCCGCCTTATGTCAATGTGTGTGACTCATACAACAGTTAGGATATTATTAGCTCTAAGCCAATGGAGAAGCTGCCAATCATTGTAAACGTAAATTCAAAACTTGAAGCAGACAACACAAGTTTTTTTCCTGGAAGTCACACTTTTAGACAACCAATAAACTTAAATTTTTCAGACTTTATGACATTTATGCTAAAGAACATTTGTGCTAAATTTCAAACAAATCTATACTTTAATTTCATTAAAATTTTGATTTAAACCTCTGATGTTGTTAGCTCAATGTATGCAAAGCAAGTGACCATTTCTCTACCTGAGCCCTTTTTATAGTTCTTCCCCGGCCTTTAAACATGTACTGTGAGAGGGGCAATGGTTATAAATAATTTTTTGACTAGATGCCTGTCAAATAAAAGTAACCATTGTAAATATTTGCAAGCGATCTTCACAACAACGAAGTGTGTGCATGCAACTTACTTTTTCTTTTTAATTGTATAGTTTCATTATCACTTTTTGAACTTGTATTCTATTAAGTCACTTATGTTTCTTTTCTTCGCAGTCACATGATAAGTTGCTAATGGATCTTTGTACACTTAGAGTTATTTTGAAAAAACTGTTAATTGTTTTTATAGCTGTTTCACTTTTTTAGAAGGAATTTAAATCAGTGTTGCATCTGGATGTCTGATTGCAATCTTCATGTTTGTTTTGATAATGTTCTATGAAATTTAGAATATCTTATTTTGATTTATTGCACTGCATTCCGAATGTACGTTTCATCAAATAATAAATATGTGTTCTAAAAGCTGCGCCCTTGTCAGATAAATTCCTTGTGTTTTCGTCTGACCACTTGTAATCTTTTTTGCCATCTGAGAGGTGTATTTTGTCATATGCCTGGTGTCATGAAGGGTGTTGGTTGCCGGTAAGTCCTCTCTAATAAATTTAGATGGTATGTGCGTGTACCTCTCCTGGACAAACCTGGTTGTGCTTTTAATCCTTTTAGCTCCATATGTAAGTATGTTGATGCCTGTCGCATTTACATCATCGGAACATGATGCCACTGACACCTGAACATGATGCCACTGACATCGGAACATGGATACTTACATTGCTATTTTGGCATCCCGAGCCTTTTCTTTTGATGTTTGTGTTTCGTTGGCGACTATTTCTTGGTTCGTCTCTTGTAGTTGTTCGAGATATACTTCGCAAATTTCGCCAGTATTGGCTGAACAACAAAAAAATGAATTGATTTGAAAGAATTCCTGACGAAAATAGCCATGTGCAAGTCTTACTTTAGCGAAGTACTTACTATTTTTATATGTGGGGAAGACATCCATCTTAATGTATAGGGGAAATCATCGCACTTCAGAGAAACAGAGGCCACATGGTGTATAAGTTTATTGTTTTTAATTTGAAGATGGATTTTACATTTAGTGTGACAAGTTTGTCAAAAGAACAGATTGAACCAATAAACAAAACTCCACCCTGTGATATTTCTTGAGTAACATATTTCATTCCGTTTTATGTTTCACCTAATAAAGACTACATGTAGAATTAAAAGTCGACACTTGAGTTTGTCTTCTTTTATTCAGATTTGACATACATATTGCAAAATTAGTAATCAATTCTTCAGATAACGATCATCCGTAAACGGGCAATCGCAGTTGTGTTTATCGTTGTATTGGGCCTTCGTAGCCGAGTGGTTTAAGTCGCTGATATGGAATAACTGTAACCTCTCAAAGATTGAGGGTTATAAGCTCAAGTCCTGGTACCGACCATGTCACGGAGACTAGGGGTCTAGTACTTGTTCTTCTCAAGAAAGATTGCTTTGTAAACTGCCAGTCTGTAACAATGACCTCAACACGGTTTGGACTGGCGTTAAACTCCTTAAACAACAACATGAACAAATTAACCTGATAGCGACCTTTATAATTCATTAATAAATTTATCATCCACTACATTGAAAACAAATTATGCAAGCGAATCGCAAATTAGCGGTACAATTTCAGTTTTATCATAAACAAACCGCAAATTCTTAGATAAAACTCGACTGCATAAATGTGATAAGTCAAATGTCGGATCAAATTGATGACAGACAATGACCTGTTGTTTGTAATGATATTCTTTCCTTTTTCTCTGCAACAACTGTTGGGCATACCTGATTACTTACTTTTGAATAGCCCAAACTACGGTATTACGTAATCGTCTTAAAATGTTTTTAGAGAAGTCATTGAATGAATACAGCTTGAAGAAAAGAGGAAATTATGAACATTTTCAAATCCAAAAAAAAAGAGAAAAGTACCTGTATTTTTGTCCCAAGTAGAGTGTACCAGACTTTTTGTCCTGTTGTATGCCAGTTATGGTTTCAGAATACAAGTGCAGAAGGTAATATAAAGCTGCTATATGTACAACTGTCTTATGGCACACACTAAGTTCCTTAAATGTTTATCTATGCACACTACTAGTACAGAAATTTCCTGACAAATGCATCATTTCATTTAAAGATTTCAATCTGAGTTGAATTTTATGCTCATTACGCATCTGTATATATTTCTGTTTGAACATTCCAGGGGTGTGAATCATATTTATACCTAGTAAGTTGTCGTGATATAGTCAGTATTTAATTATAGTTTCCAACAACTAACTGTCTGTTGCAGTTTGCAAAACAGTCACATGTTTTCAAGGTACATGTAAGCTGCTGGAACTGTAGTGATTTGGAAACTGGTACTTTGGAACAATGCATAAAGGTTTCTGCAGCATCTAGCTGATGGTCTTGGGCACTGATTTTCTCAAGAATGATTTCCTTATCATTTGTCATATGCTAGTGATTAACGATTCTACTTTTGCAAACAGTTTAGATCATGATTACATTTGTAGCTTGCTAGAATTTTTCTGTCCTTTGTCAGATTTGTAGGGAAGAGGAATAATGTACAAACGAATTTTTATAAAAAGCAGTTGAATTTCTGAACATTTAGTTTTATTCTTGAAGCGCGACTGTAGACCTGGTAAAAGGTGTTACAGAAGCATGAAAGTGTTTTCAACAAGCGGAGGAAATCGTATGCACTAAATTGGTAGAATTATGTTTTCTTGACTTCATAAAGTAGGCAATATAAACCATCGCCTAACATTATTTCGAAGCACACGACCTTTCCATAATTTAAGTACATATAAGCTACTGTTTTACTGACAAAGGAAACTGTAACCTATTTACAGAAATACATAAATTCATAAAGAGTCCTTAGAATTATAGAACGTATTTGTTTAAAAAGTAAAAACACTTTCGGAATTTATTCATTGAGATCATCTAATGCTCAAATAACTTGTATAAATGATTAGTAACTTATAAATAACATAGTTACCTGACTTTGGCGGAGTACAAAGCATAACGTCATCGTCTCGAATTTTGATATTCTTTATGTTTCTAATTATAGCTGCTGTGACTTCAGGCGATTTACCAAAAGTGTTGATTCTCATACCGTCAACTCGCATCTGGTTACACAATCTTGCACCACCCTTCAGGTCAAAGACTTCCAGGAAGGGTTCATCCATCTTGATTTCAGCTAAAATAAGTCTCTCTATATCACAGAAATACCACAACTTGACAAAGAAAGTAATTTATGTTTAGACATAGCATATGTCATCAGATATGCCTGTACATGTGGTGCACAAGCGGGATAGCTCGGAAGGTAAACGTACGATATGAGCTACTCTTTAAAAGAGCAGAAATGATGCATTTACTTTTTAAATATGTGCCATTTAAACAGATGTTAATTGCATAAAAAAGAAAATGTTATGCTTACTTTTTTATGTCAGTGCTATAGAAAATTTGTAAACAAGTTACAAGGTTGGTTAGTGCAGTATGCATTAAGTATTAAATGCCGGGGTTTGTTTCCGGCAGGCAATTAAGCATATTAGGAGTGTATACCTAGCAGAGGGTTAACAATACTCTGTAATGTGATAATGTAAACACAGAAATCGTCTGCTTGATGTTGGAAATTTCAGAATAAATAACATAACTTACTGTCCTCTTTTGTGAGCTTTAGGGGAAAATCACTTCAATAAATTTAAAGTTAACTTTCAGTTATTGCAATGTTTTATTGAAGGATTAAACATTTAGTTAATGAATGTTTCTCATGTACATTTTCTTTACGTATATGAGTGCTTTAAATAGATTTTCGACTTAAATGATTTTTTGCGGGAAAAAAGCCATCTCTCATTTTGGACAAAACGCCACTCAGAGAGCCGAAAGCATCGCCTAGGAAAGTAAGTTTTCTAATTTCTAAGTTATTCTGTTCGTCCGTCCGTCCGTCCGTTCGTCTTTCTGTCGGGGTACATGTCCGTCCGTCTGTCTTAAATAGGAAACTTATCATGATTAAAGTCCCAGGACTGCATTGACAAGTAGCTCTTATTGTATCAAGAGACGGAAATGACCTTAATGTGTACCCAAACATTCATAACATTCATAACTTTACTTTTTAAATCGATGTTCATATTAGAAATTTAGAGCAGTATTTTTTCAAAGATATTGATATATTCAAAGATCCAGAGACTTTAAACAACAAAGAGGACGTTATTTTGGTCTTTTTTATTTGGATATTATAAGTATTTATAGGATGAAACGAGGTGATATTGGCATATAACAATACATTTTATGTACTCGGGCTATATAAAGGGAGGGTCTGTTGAAAAAATCAAGGTTGAAAGACGATACTTTTTCCACAAACCTTCCCTTTGTATTATTTGCCCCAGTGCATAAAATGTATTCTGTTACATGCCCATAATGCCAAATTTTCTATCCTGTAACTATTTTATCGCATGTACTAAAACATATAAAATTAAAATACATTTAAGACAACTATTGATTTCCTTTTGTTCTAAATAAGTACCCCGTCTGACCCCCATACAACATAATGTGCACTATTTACAACAGACAGCCTTACCTGTTTCTGTCAACACTTAAATTTTGAACAGAAATTGATTGTGTTGTCATGTAGCAGGGTTCTATTTTGATAACATTGTTATCATTGTTATTGTTACTGTGATAGGTGTGTTTGTGCATACAAATTATAAGAATACTTGTGTGTCTGTACATGCGGCAACAAGGACATTTAGGCATTAAACTTAACCCCTAGGCAATAGGTGATTGCCATTGCCTAAACTTGGAGTTTAGTTAAAACAAAAATGTATGGTAACAGATTTGTGAAGAATATAAGTGAGAGTGCGCGTTGGGTGTGTGTGGGTGCGGGGATATGTTCATGCCCGCGTGTATGGACAGGTGTGTATGTTAGTGACTGTTTAGTGTGTATGCTGTTCTATAGTAATCTTACATACTAAGTTCTATCTTTAAAAGAAAGGGATAAACTTTTTTAAGTATAATATATGTCATAAGTGTGTATTTATGTAAACTTTCGTCAGTCCCTCTGCTTGTCTGCCTGTCTCTCTGTCTATCTCCTGTCTCTCATTCATAAAAATCTAAGTAATACGATCCGCTAATACAGTATTCATTTTATTTCGTTGATATATTTTGTAAACATATGTGACATTTAGTACTTTATAACCTTAATCCAAATAAATGGTTGGAACAGTCAAAACTTCATTCCTGTATGCAAATAGTGGTAGAATGTTGCAGAAAGTAGTTTTTTATTAATCAAAACTAATACATACCAAATTTGAAATGTACGTCTTGATAATACAAATGGCGAACTTGAATTAAAGGGAAGTAACTCTATAAATTGGCAATACGGAAATAAGGTTATAAAATACTAAATGTCACACATATACATGCAGCCATACTGATAATGGGAAAAACTAGTTTCCATACCGCATCGATCGGCAAGGTCTTACCAAGTCTAGGTTACACATCACTAATACATATTTATGGATTACTGCGCTCAAGTACAGCTTCAATTTAGCAGTGCTGTGCCGTTCTTGTGTATGTCCACAGTGACGGTTGCGCGTTGGAAACTAGACGTATCCGAAATGTGTGAGATTTATTCGAGTTGGCGAAAAATGGTAAAAATTTTACAAACTATCAGTCGCTGTTACAAAACGGTTTGCATTTGGACCTTGAAGTAAACGTTTACAGAAAATGTAATTACTTAGGCTATGTTTGCAATATATTTTGATAAATATGCATTATTCTATATGATGTAATTGAAGCTGAAACTTGTGTGAACTGTGTTGTCGACCTTCTTATTGATATATAGTAACTATGGTATTTCAACTAAAATGCACTGTTTGGGTCCCTGGTACGCTACACTCACCTGTGGCTTATGGTGGCTTCTTTCTCGCGCAAAATGATATAAGTCTGAAATCAAAAGTCAAAAGTCAGAAGTTAGAAGTCAGAAGTTGGAAGTCAGAAGTTAGAAGGTCCCCTCAAGGCTTCCGTAGATATCAGATATGCGGGTACAGAAAAGTTAACAGTTAGTGTATAAACGAGATTACTCGGCCAGGTTTCAAGTTACAAGGTCATTCATTATCATGCTTGTGTAACTTTGTCTGGTTTATCTCGTGAAAATAGTGCACTGCTGCAGTGTTTTCCCACAAGGTATAAATAGGCACATCGTGACCAAAATATTAACATGCTAGAAAACCTTCCCAATTTTGTATTGCAGACAACTATGTGACGCGATTTATAACCCAATAAACATTGTATATATTCTTGTAGGTTTCTTTTTGATATGTAAAAGCGCGGGGGGGGGGTGTTCAAATTATTGTCGTTTGAACACAGCGTGTCAGTTTAAAATGTAAACGTATACCAGCATTACACTGTCAATATAGTATTGATTACTGTAAGATGTATAAAGGGACGCAACCTAAGATCACAGATCGCTATTGTATGTGTGGATTAATCTCTTCTAAGTCGCACTCTCTAATTTTCTATAAATATAATCATTGACTTAATATTTTCAAAGTAGTTTCGAAAGTCTAACTATCTAATTATTAATAACTGAGATCTTCCTTTTTTTAATTCAAATGGTCACTTTGTCTGTATACTAGTATAATGTATGAAAATAGTTTTCGTTCTATCACCAACTACAGGGAAACTACCTAACTTTAGGGATGTAGACTTCACTAACTTCCCTTGCATGCAACTCCTTCTTTTATTTGTCCTTGTTTAGTTTCTTTTCTTATATGCTTTCCAGCTATTAAATACAAGCACGATAAGGACGTGCCATTTAAGGTAACTTGTCCAAAACAAAATGGCCACCAGTGAAAAAATGATGCTATTACTAAAATGTAGTCTGGTGGTCTTTTGACATAATACACAATCAAATAACTGTTATATAAGCTTTTAGAACCTGTTTAGTGTGTTTTCTTGCAAAATTTGTTAAATGTCATTTCAGTTCTTGGGTTACTTACACGAAAAATATCCATTTTTTGTGCAAGTTTCCTGACAAAGTCAAATGATGAAATTATTAAAACTGGCACTTATTTACTAGTTCAATGTCTGCTCCAGATGCTCGACCATAGAAATAGTTGAACAGTTCTTTCAATCTTACACATCAACAGTTTATAACACACCACTAAATTTTGAAGTCCATGTGCTTGAGTTATGGTTTAAGGTAGAGCACTATTGTCTTTAGTGGGTGGGGTGCATGTTTTCTTTTTCATTTGTTTTTCCTTTCATGTAAACAGTGTTTCTTTTGGTCGGGATGTCATAATATTGTAGTATACTGACACTAATAATTCTTGTAAAGAGAACTATAAATTAGTGAATTATTATGAAGAACGGATACATTTTGAAACATATTCTTGCTAGTTGACAAACAAAGACTCAAAGTGACAGATTCAGTAAAAATATTTAACTGAAACATAATTAACACCATTATCAACATAACTGTGTTCGATTTTTGTGTCTCAAATGCATAATTTGAAAATTATCTGTAAAAACAACGAGAGCGTCTTGCAGTATTTTATATGGGTTGGTAAACATTTTTTTTTACAACAAGGGTATGTTGATAATGGTATAAACAATGTTTTAGTTTCTTTATTCCACTGAATCTATCACTCCGAGTCCTTTTTTGTCAACTAGCAAGAATATGTCTCAAAATGTATCCGTTCTTCATAATAATTCACTGATTTATAGTTCTCTTTACATGAAT
>JAFMSR010000001.1:10436495-10475864 GCA_022818135.1 Saxidomus purpurata | reverse complement strand
ATGACAGTGAAACTTACCCTTTAATATTGTGACGCTTAATTGTGTGCAATTAATGTATTTAATTTATAACAGTTCGTTACAAAGTGTCGTTAAGAACGTTACGGTCTCTCTACATATTATCATGAATAATTAAGACAGAGCTGGGTCTAGACTTCAGCTTGCCATAACTTGTAACTTTGCAGACATCATATCCTGAAAGTGAATATAAACGTAACTGAGTTTGCTTACACACGCCTTGTTGCGAGTTCCAGAGTTCAGTACCATCACATCTGGTCTAATTTAGCGGAATACATGTACTATTATATGGTTGTACTATACTGCTTAATGATTTATTTGTTTATATGTAATGCGGAAAAATATGACATACTTAGTCTATTTTCAGACTGCTTTTAGATTTAAATTCTAAGATTTACAATGAAAGCTTAACAACTAGCGTTTGTATTCTTATAGACACATTTACTTTCTTGTATCAGATTGTACGGTCTTTCTAATCTTGAAAATACCCAAACTGAAAGACACATTGGTCTCTCTATCCGAGATTAAATTGATAAATACAACTGCTTTTTCTTCTGCAAATATTCGAACTCCCACATTTATGAATGAATGCTATCATACTTATGCAATACTTAAGGTTTAATTTGATAACACATGATAAACATACTGTAAACTGTCCAACTTTACGACAAGTACAACCACTTGAGGTACCCCGGTATATCAAAGTTTAAACTTTACAGTCATGTGCAATGAATGTATTAGAAAGACACGCAAACCGAGCATGATCAGCGATTAGTTACAGTACATTCACATACTTATATTAATATGTATACACATTTTCTACATGTAAATGTTAATTTCGCATATGTATATAATGCTACTCATTAACCAGGCTTTGTAACATTCACGAAGTTTTTTAACTGAAGCCTAGCTGTTCTTTTTAAATAAAATGTGAAAAAGACGATTTAATTTGTTGGTTATCAACTAGTGATATCGCTAAAGGAAACAAAAATAACTGGAAAACCTGTAATTATACGGAGCAGGTTCTTTCCAGTATGATAGTTTTTTTTAATGAAACGCAAACCATAAAAACGTACAGAGTAGGCCTATAGTCAATTGCAATATAATGTTTATGCAAACAAGAGACTCCCTGATGCTAATAACATGGTATATATATTTCTAAATTTACCGCTCATTCTCTCTTAAAACACTTTTGAATCAAACGTTAACAGAATAGGTCCATGCTGGTCACAAAACGCATATAGCGGATCTCATAAGTAAATGATATAACAACCTGTTTGGCAAAAGACTTTGTTTTCTGCTGGATCAATACACATGTACCAGTAAACTCTGCGAAAGCACCAGTGATTCACTCATCTTGATCGTGTATTGGAATTACCCTCTTTCCGTATCGGAGGATATTTTTTTCGTCGTCGTTATAACTCTGTTATATCGATCCGCTCCGGCCTCGACAGGGAATATCATTATATGCAAAACGAAGCGCGACCCATGTTAAGACATTTGCTATAAATATAACACTTAATCTTAAGTACATTTATGCGCGGTGTAATATCCTGTGTTTATATTGATTGATACATATATCTTAACATAGGGACACGTTATTGAGGATTTATCAGCGACTGTAGGAAGGTAAGTTTAAATTCTTTCCTTGTTTCTTTTTCAACTGGTTTTACGTCTTCATTGAGAGACGAGATTGTTTATTGATATATTTAGCGATAATAAATCACAACAAATCACGTGACGTTTCAATAGTGCATAAGGTATTGTTTTTTAAGCTATTAATTTAAATCATAACCTACGGTTGTTACGAAACTTGCATATACTTGCTCCTATCATGTCCTTGTACGTGCAATTGTTATATCACGTATATTGTCACGCGAGAAATTTCCGGTATGCCAATAAACTTGTCGTCTGCGTGGGTGTTTTATTTGCATCCTACTGTTTCATTTCAGATGATAAATCCTGATAGTTTATGTTCAAATATTTGCACATCTTTTATGCATCTATAGCAGGTTAAATATATTAATAAAACAGACGAATTTAATATATAATTTCCTTTAATGCATATCAAATGTGTCTTTGGGGCGATGTGAAAGCAAGATTCTGCTGTTTTTAGCTAAACTGAGCATATAGGATGTATATATTGGGGTATATAACGGGGAATGAGCCATTGTAACCACATGTCGTCCGGTGTCCTTCGGTGGTCCACCACTTCCTTCAACTGTTCTGAAACCAGTGTATGAAAGATGATGAAACTTGCATAGATATTGTTACACGAATGTTGTTTTACCAAAAGTGCCCAATGAATTTCATTCCATTTCATAGCTCCGATTGTCATGGCAACCAAAAAGAAAAAAAAAATAACCCACTTATATATCGTTTTGCCAAAAACCGAAAGACCCAGGATGTAACATTGTCTGCAAGTCCAAAATAAACTACATTCAAATTTTAATTCTGGGTCAAAATTGATCACACATTGGTGATCACTTGTTTCACAAAGATTTATACGGAAGAAGCTAAAAGGTCGTCGAATCGTTATTGAATTTTCACAGCAATTTTCGTAGATGCCTCGAGACCAAATTTGTTTAATGCACGTTTAATCATAAAACATGGATGCACGTTTTCATTATATGTCTTTATAGCAAACTTAAAAAACATTTTCATTCGAAATCATAGGTTGCATTTTCAATAACTTCACACCATTATGTGACCCTCCACACAGCTTAGTCAAGATACATTTATTCGTAATTAAGCATGGCCACTAGGAAGCATAGCATAAACACGGCTCATTTCTATTTTAATGTATGTTGAAAAAGGCTATGAGCGATATGGGGCTCTTATGTTACATTTTCTTAAGAAGTTATTATCATTTCAGGTCAACAGAAAGAAACATCAGAACTATAATTGGGCTTAACGTTTGACAAGATGGAGGCAGTTAAAATGGGACTGTCCGTGTTCAGTCGCCAACAGAAGATACGGCTTCTTCCTTTCGTGGTAACTTCTGTTTTCTTCTTGATACAACCATACCAACCAGGTACAACTTTCCTTGGCACGATTTTCAAGATTCTTCCAATCGTCTCTTTGATTGGTTACGTCATTACCACCAGATCAAAATTTCCGTCGAAGACAAAAACTCTAAATTTAGAAACGGTGATGCCGGAAGATGAATACAGTGCCTGTATCTTGCTTGGATTAACTGTAGCACTCGTTGGTGACATATTTGTTGCCTTGCCATATACGATGTTCATTGGAGGAATCCTTTTCATGGTGGTATATGCATGTTACATAGTTGCCATAGAGATTGATGGGCGTCACAAGGGAGGGTACAGTAGCAGCACATGGCTGTTCACACTCTTGTACATAAACACGTACCTGAGTGTCCAAGCAAGCGCTGAATCATATTTCTTGAAGGGATTCCTAATGTTATATTTCGTGCCACTGTTTGTTGCGGGCTGGAAGGCAGCCTCAGCTGTTGAAGAGAATCCAGGGGACATGGCCGTACTGATGGGATGTATCGGAGCTTCCCTTTTCATTTTCTCGGACTGTTTAGTCATTTTAGAACACAATGACTACCCGGTACCATTTGCCGAGTTTTTGTACATGGTGACATACTACGGCGCTCAGTTCGGCTGGGCAGTCAGCACGTCAAACTACAGTTAAACAGGCCACGCTTCGAAAACCCTTAAGACTGTCAGATGAATATATTAAAATCAGAAGGCCTATGCTGCAGAAATCCAAATACAAGTACTGCTTGCATTTTTGTAAGATAAAATAACAACTTATTATCCATACTCTCAACAATGTTCTTCCCTAAACATAGATTTTTTTCACTGATCTCGTTCGCATGCAATAGATTAGAAAAAAATACATTTGTCAGTATATACTACCCATTTGTCAAATGTTTATTGTCGCTTAAGATTTGCATTATGTTCATTCCATTTGCTCATCGCAAATGCAATACTGTTAGTCCCAGTTTATAAACTTTAATATATAATGAGTTTCAACTCCTGTCAGTAAATCTATATGTTATTGTATTCTAATATATTTCTTATGGCTTTAGCAGCTGTACCATATTTGTATGTAGTAAATTATAACTATGCCATAATATTTTTTTTGTAAACTAATTGTACTATAATGTTACAGTTACATTACTGTTCAAAGTGTCTCTGATACTGTACAACTTGATAATGGAAAATGCTTAAGCACGTGAAATGCAATGCAACGCGTAAGAAATCACTTCTCCAATGAACAATACATAAGAGATTAGGTGGATTTTCAATATTATTTCATGGTTTACACAATATTAAATAAGCATAAAATCTCCAGTACAGGTTAATATGTTTTAATCATGTTGGCTTGGCTATACCGCTGGAAATATTCTTATTTTTAAAGAGTAAAGGTCTTTCTTAACCTTTGTCATACGTTTTTAACAGTAAAATAACTTTAAGAAGAATGTCTTCAAGTTGTAGAAATACCTATTTTGTTATGGAGTTTTGAATTCATATTTAACTACTGCACGTGAGTTGTTTATTTCGTGATTTTCCAATTTTATATTTATTCGCAAGTTTTTGAATTCACCAGCGATCACTATTTTATGTATTATCATTATTTGTTTGTTACTTCAGCGAGTTTGATGTTTTCGCGAAATGCTTCATTTGCTTCATTCGCGAAAATTAGCGAAAATAAAATCTTCGCGAAGAAAAGTAACTGTAGGGGCTTTGAACGAGTTGAACACAGACAGTATAAAAAATTGGGAAAAATAAAAGTATTTGCTATTTATGCATTGGAAACTAGGCCGGCTTTTATTGTACTATGTTTACTATTGCTGCCGGTTTGGGATGGAATCGTAGCACATTGAAAAGTCTTTGTCTATAACTAATAGAAAAGAGAAATTTAAATTTGTGTCACAGAATGGTAAAAAATGTGATGTTGCATATTGAAGATATGTACCTTTATTAAATTAACAAGAACAGCAATGCAGATGACGTATATGTAGGTAATAATGTATCCAACATTTTAAAAATACTTTTGCGTAAAAGCAATTCTCATGTAATAAGAGAAAATGTGATTTCGTTGTGTGTTTTAGTATCATGTATTTATTGAATCGTATTGACTGTTCCGTAAAATATTTACCCGCTTTGAGACACATTTTTGTGTTACTTTTGTAAAATGCGCCTTCGTTAGAACTTATTGTTTTTCATGATTATTAAAAATAAATTATTGTCATTTTTGTAATCAAATTTGGTTTATATTTGTTATATCCATTGTTAGAAGCTGACAATAATTATTGATTTCATTTAAATAAAGTAATGATGTACATGTAATTGCATTAGATCATTAGATACCAAAGACTTTTTTCTGAATATATCAAACTGTGAAAGCCTTGGTGTGATAACGAATTCTTTGTAAAAGCATCGTACACAGATTCTTAACCTATATTGGACTCGGGTAGCAGCTCGTCTAGGTGGCACTCGTCCAATTATGGTTGCTGATTTCTGCCATATGTTTTCGTCTTGGCGGGGGGAACAATCCAAAGCATGAAAACACGAATACTCGACAAATAGCTTTTTTGTCGTGTTTTCGACTTACATTTGTATATCGATGAAAACACGATAAAGGATGAAAACTCGTCGTTATTTTGTTTTCGAGTTGGTTAGTTTTAATACGTCGTGTTTTTGCAATTTAAACACGAAAACTCGACAAGTAGCTATGTTGTCGTGTTTTGCCCTTTGTTTACCGTGTTTTCGCCCTTTTGCTATTAAGACAATCTTTATCAAGTGCAAAAGCTCGTAGCTGATCAATTAAATATTAATCTTCCAGACACCCCACAGGTTAACATGGCTCTATGTGATTACCACATTAAGTTTATGTGCGGGTCCCATGATCTGGCAACGCAGACACAAAGTCAAGGTCACAGCTAAAGGTCAAAGATATGAGTCTGTCCGATAACAAAACCTTAATTCACAGAGGCATTTTCTTTGACCACTTGAAAAGATCAATATCGCTATTTGCCTTCTTTCCTGGCGTCATAAAAGTAATCATCTGCAACCCGAACATCTTGCTCCGATTGGGATCCATCTAAAGCCTTAACACCTTGCTCCGCCTAAGATCAATCTGAAACCATAACACCTTGCTCCGACTGGAATTCATCTGAAACCATAACATCTTGCTCCGACCGGGATTCATCTGAAATCCTTAAATTTTTCTCCGATTGGGATTCATCTGAAACACTTTCGTCTTGCCTCGATTGTGATTCATCTGAAACCATAACATCTTGCTCAGACTGGGATTCATCTGAAACCCTTATTTTTTTCCGATTCGGTTTCATCTGAAACCCATCTATCTTGCCCCGACTGGGATTCATTTAGAACCATAACATCTTGCTCCGACTGGGATTGATCTAAAACCCTTAAATCTTGTTCCGACTGGGATCCATCTGAAACCATTATATCGTGCTCCGATTGCGATTAATCTGAAACCCTTTCATCGTGCTCCGATTAGGATTCATTTGAAACCTATTAAATCTTGTGCTTCGACTGGGATTCATCTGAAAACATAACATCTTGCTCCGACTGGGATTCATCTGAAATCCTTAAATTTTTCTCCGCTTGGGATTCATCTGAACACTTTCGTCTTGCCTCGATTGGGATTCATCTGAAACCATAACATCTTGCTCAGACTGGGATTAATCTGAAACCCTTAATTTTTTTCCGATTCGGTTTCATCTGAAACCCATCTATCTTGCCCCGATTGGGATTCATTTGGAACCATAACATCTTGCTCCGACTGGGATTGATCTAAAACCCTTAAATCTTGTTCCGACTGGGATCCATCTGAAACCATTATATCTTGCTCCGACTGCGATTAATCTGAAACTCTTTCATCTTGCTCCGATTAGGATTCATTTGAAACCCATTAAATCTTGCTTCGACTGGGATTCATCTGAAACCATAACATCTTGCTCCGACTGCGATTAATCTGAAACCCTTTCATCTTGCTCCGATTAGGATTCATTTGAAACCCATTAAATCTTGCTTCGACTGGGATTCATCTGAAACCATAACATCTTGCTCCGATTGGGATTACTTTGAAACCCTTAAATCTTTCTCCGATTGGGATGCATCTGAAACTCATCCATCTTGCCCTGATTTGGATTCATCTGAAACCATTATATCTGGATCCGACTTGGTTTAACTTAAACCCTTAAATCTTGCCCCGATTGGGATTCATTTGGAACCATTACATCTTGCTCTGATTGGGATTAATTTGAAACCCTTAAATCTTTCTCCGATTGGGATTCCTCTGACACCATTATAATTTGCTCTGACTGCGATTATTCTGATACCCTTGCATCTTGCTCCGATTAGGATTGATCTGAAACCCTAAAATCTTTCTCCGATTGGGATTCATCTGAAACTCTTCCATATTGCCCTGATTGGGATTAATCTGAAACCATTATATCTTGCTCCGACTGAGATACACCTGAAAACTTTTCATTTTGCCACAATTGGGATTCATCTGAAACCATTATATTTTGCTCTGACTGCGATTATTTTGAAATCCTTACATCTTGCTCCGATTTGGATTCATCTAGGACCAAAACATCTTGCTCCGACAAGGATTAATCTGAAACCCTTAAATCTTTCTCCGATTGGGATTAATCTGATATCATATCATTTTGCTCCAACTGGGATTTATCTGAAACCCTTAAATCTTGCTACTGAAACCATAAAATCTTGCTCCGACTGGGATTCATCTGAAACCATTGAATCTCGCTCAGACTAGGATTCATTTGAAACTTAAAAACTTGCTCCGACTTTGAATCATCTAAAACCATGCCACATTGCTTCGACTTGAATTCATCAGAAACCGTAACATATTGCTCCGATTGGAATTGATCGCTAACCCTTAAATCACGCTCCGAATGTGATTCATCTGAAACCATAACATCTTGCTCCGAAATTCTAAGCATCCTGCTCCAAAAGGGATGCATGTGAAACATTAACATATTGCTTTGATTGGGGATTCATCTGAAATCTTAATATATCGCTAGTACTGGTACTATCTGAAACAAGATGTTGTGGTTTCAGATGAATATCAGTCGGGGCAAGATGGTAGGGTTTCAGATGAATATCGTAGTCATTCTTTGACTGCGAGTAGAAATACATATGTTTGTGTTCACTTGATTATTTTGCAATACATTCGCAGTATGCACAGTTTAAATGTACAGTAGTTTATTCTTAGACAGTTTGATCATATGTAACTTTTTCTGCAACATTTGTTTGCCGGAATCTTCAGAATCAGTCGGCATTAGCAGTGGCTTCCAAATCATGTGACATAGTGATAATGCTGAAACAACATCTGTATGGTGAGCGTATTTAAATCTGCAAATATCTGGATGTTCTCTATTTAACAATTTCTAATGTCATAAATCAAAATATAGGTTCTCAAGAGGAGACTCTGAAAAATGATGACTGATCGAGATAATTTCGTCGATTAACAAGAAAAGAGGGACTCTCTCTATTGATTCAGAGTCTATTCTCCAATATATAATGTTGAAACTGTCTCTGCATATTTGTCATACATGGAGTAGACGAGGCTTTGCGCATCTTGCTTTCCCATTTTTCGTTGTCACCTTGTTTTGATAATTATACGTTCATTTGTAAAATACAAGATTGCCCCAAAAATAAATTGCATATCAGAATGTGATTCGCTGGCCATAGTAGGGAATCTAAGGATTATATATATTGAGGTTCGGTCCGTGTGTAGGTTCAAATAAACCACATATTTGTAAAAAAAAGTAAATTTCAGGAGGACTGGAGTTTTTTGTAAAACTGCTAAGTAACAATAGTCATGTTCGTGTACCCAGTTCTCTGCAGAATCTAGTCTGTACCAATTTTCTGTTTTAAAGCCAAGGCACCCAGTTTTCTGCAGAATCTAGTCTGTACCAATTTTCTGTTTTAGAGCCAAGTCACCAAAACGTACCACTTCGCTTTGTAATATCAGCCAACAGTCCTCGGATAATCTTTCTGTTTTCGCTAGACTCTCTCGTTTAATGCAGCTGTTTTATATCCAAATCTTTCCTTAAATCATCTAACAACGTCGGTGCTTTTTCTTTAACATGGATCAGCTGACACAGTTCTTCGGTATATAGCCCGGCCAGAGCTCTTCTTAAACCGTTTCTTTATCAACTGCAGTGTATCGCCCATTGATACATACGACAGTCTTGTGTCCGACAATATATATTTCACTGAATCTTTTGTCAGATCCATACCGATATCAGTAAGCATAATCTCGGGTAAATGGGCTTCTATGAAATATGTACATTTCCTTACCTCAAACCCTTACAAAGATGACAAGAGTAAACTATTTATACAGTTATACACCGCAAAAGGGGCCGATTTTAACCATCGGATGCGACGTGGTTTACGATCTTGAGCAGAAAGAAATCCACCGGTTCTGCTATACTCGCATACTGTTCTGAGAACCTGTTCAGCTGTGTTTCTTTTTCTATCGGTGCTATGTATGTAATTAATTTCCATTAACTATTTTTCTGTAATATTTGATATGGCAGCCATCTGATTCTGAACACCAGTACGTAAATGGTGATCATTGTGTTTTGTTTTGAAATAAGATTGAGTTTTAATAAAGCTGATGTTAAACTGATTAAGCAGGTTCATGAAGGTTTTATAATGCCATTTAAATGAATAATGTAGTCCAAAATGATTTCTAAGGGAATACAATAGATTGATAGAGTAAGTGTTGCCTTTAGATATCAATTTTCAACATGCTCGATTAATCAATATCTTTTAAAATAAAATTTGTATTTGTTTTCAACAACGGCGATATTTAAAATTGAAATAGGTTTTGAAAATTACGACCCTAGCTCAAAGGTCAATGACACACTTTTAGTAACAAACTGAATTTCGTTTGGAAAAAATATGGACTTCTATAGCAATGAAAGTCTAATTGAATCGTAACAGATAACAGATCGTTCGCCCCGCTCACAACATCATCATGTTGATATAGCGACTAAAAAACGTACAAGTTTGAAAGTAATTGTGAAAGAACAACAAGAGAATTTGTCTATATATTTTAATGAAATACAATCAAACTTATATCTAAATAAATTGATAAAGAAGAGATTATATAATACAAATTATTAATGAATAGTCATGCCTTAATTATTATTCAATAAATCTTCTTGAAGCATGATTAAAGATATTTAAATTGAAACAACGCCAAGTTTGATACAGCTAATTTCTAATTGGAAAAAAAGTATCGAAGATACATTACCGTCACCCTTATAAATTACGCCGTATGTAATGAAAGATTTTCAGGTTTATACATTGTTTGTGTATAAAGATTAATCTTAAGACTTGAATACGATAATGGGACGTATACTGGTTTCTTTCAATTAACCGGACACAAACGGCACTATTGCCAAAACTTCAAATGGAAACAGTACATTTTGACAGAACAAACTTCGGTCTCTGGTCTTTGCGGTGGTCAAAAATAGTTTTCTCGTTCAAATCGGTTCAAATTTTTTTCGAAATATGGAACGTCCGTTCTATTATCCGAAAACTTGTTTAAAACTTTGTTCGCTGTGCAGCTGGAATTAAAAGTGTCAATTAATGCTTTTAGTATAAACTTAACAGAAAATATCGAGTTTCAAGAGTGTCATGTTTTCTTAACGCTTTGCAAAGCTTTCCGATTCCTAGTTTTTTAAATCGCAACGAAACTAGCACCCTAACTGGTGAATCATGGCTCTGCATTAGCGCATTGATATATCAAGTCGCCGTCTGAAATCAAAACATAAAACATGTGAGGCACATATAATTATATCAAATATCTTAATGTTTTACCATAGTGACAGGAACTACATGATCCAGGTACATTCTCTACACGTCGGATTAAAGGATAACTGTTTGACTACGGGTATATCGAGCTTCTCCAGATAAGTGAGCGTTCGGTTAATATAAAGGAGACCAGTGTACGTTTCAAAAATGTAGTGACAAATGTGACTAAAAATTAGTCTTTACTTGGATACAAATAAGCAAATACATATACAAACAATCCTCTGTGATTGAACTGCATATTCTAGAAATGCATTCTGCTCTTTAAAACGTGAGAACTTACTAAACCAATCAAAAATTGAATAGAATGTTATGTTAATCCCATAGGTTACATAGAAAGAAATATATTAATCAAACGTCAAGATAAGAAACAAAATACAAAGAAAATATAGTAAATGGTGAGAAAAAGTACAATGTATCTAAAATTAAAAAATGCTTAACGTTCTTATTAACAGTTACTAAATAGCCAAATTTGGGGTCTTAGCAAGTCCAACAGGGTAGATGTCCATTTAGATACACATAACCATTTTAAACAAGAGGCCCAAGATTACCCTTTATCGCTCACCTGGCTACCATTGGCTATGCTATAAGGTCATCAATAGCAGATAGGGACAAGTTTGACCTGGGGAAACATGATTTGAACAGTATTGGCAGATGTAAACTAGGCAATGATACTAGATTTTAAAAGTTTTCCTTAATAAGCCTATGTAAAATCAAGAGACCCATGGGCAGGGAGCAGTTTTGAGCCAGGGTTCATAATTTGAACAATCTTAGTAGAGGTCCACTAGGCAATGCCACGTGCTAAATATCGAAGCTCTATACCTTGTGGTTTCAGAGAAGAAGATTTTGAAGTTTTTCCTACTTAAGCCTATGTAAAAACAAGTGACCCCCGCGCGAAGTCAATTTTGACCCGGGGGTCATAATTTGAACGATCTTCGTAGATGTTCACTAGGTTATGTCACATGTTAAATATCTAAGCCTTGTGGTTAAAGAAATAATGATTTTAAAAGTTTTTCCAATATATTCTATGTAAAAACAAGTGACCACCCCATGCGGGGCCAATTTTGATTCGGGGTCATAATTTGAATAATTTTTGTAAAGGTCCAGTAGGCACTGCTACATGCTAATTATCTAAGCTCTAGGCCTTGTGGTTTCAAAGAAGAAGATTTGTTGCCATGGCACCAGAGTAATGCATGGAACGGAATCCTTTTAAACAATTTTGGTAGAGCTTTATGCAAGGAACATTCCTGCCTGATTTCATTAACACTGATTCTAGCATAAAATGTGCTGTTTTTGCCTATTTTGCCGGTGTTTTAACAGGAGATAAAACGTGTGTTAACGGGGAGATTCACGCGCCGTTATAACCCGTTTTCATTTATGCGCAGTACAGGGCCATTGTAAACAATGGACCTGTCTCCCAAGTCTTACATCATGTACGGCGTCAACAGTGCCGGGCTTAAAAACCGCTGGTGACGTCATAAATATGACGTAAACAACACGGACGTTGTCCCGCGCATTAATGAACGTCGTACTAATAAGAGCGTTTCATTTTTATTTTTATGATTTTTGTTATGCTATTTATGCTAGAATAGCGCTAACGAACGTTTTTTCGTGTTATAACACGAAAAAACGTGCGTTAACCCTACATAAATGTTTTGAAGAAATTACTGGCAAGAGTTTAAATATAGTTGATTATCGGAATTTATGTTAAATCAAGGGCCATAACTTGAGATCTTACGGTCATACACATTCTCTGTAAATATTATTAGGATCAGTGAAGAAATGATGGTGCTAGAGTGTAAACACAGTTGAATATTGCAACTTTTGTTAAATGAAGGGCCATAACTCTGGAAGAACTAGTCCCATCAAGTCCATAACTGAACCAATCCGAATACATTTCAATTCCATCATTATTTAATCCTAAACAAATTCCAAAACCTGTTAATGACATAACCATAACTATATTTGATATTATTGTAAAAATTATAAGTTACGAATTGGATACCATAATGAGAAGTTTACGTTTGAAAGAATCTTCAGGTTTTATGCTGTTCATACACAAATGTACATGTAGTGACAAATGTTATGACTTAAAAGCGGATGTCGATACAAAAAATACCAATAGTTCTTACTTATAGAAAACTAGGCAAACATGAAATCTGCAAATTCTAAACTTGAAAGCTTACTAAACCGACCAAATAATGAGACAGAAGAGTACATGTTAAACAAATTCTTGTCTACAAAGAACAAAATCTGAGAATGATTAAAATAATCGTAAATGGTGAGAAATAGTACAGTTGTTCTACAAACAAAAAAAAGCTTATTAACGGTCATATAAACAGTAGCAGAAATGCCATGCAAGTCACACAAACAAATTATTACAAAAAAGTATGTACTTAGGCATTAATAAAGAAATAATCTATGGCTTGGAGTGCTTTATCGAAATTGAAGCATTCCCCGGAGGTGATGTGCCTGGCGGAATAGTTCACGAGGGCGAAGCCCGAGTGAATTATTACGCAGGCACATTACCGACGGGAAATGCTTCAATTTCGATAAAGCACTCCAAGCCATAGATTATTTCGATTCTTATAAGCCGAAATTATGAGAACTATCGTAACTAGTACGGATCTTTTTTCAGTTCGGTGGTAATGTGTAAAAAAGTATAAATAGTGGCTGTTAGAATTCACTACCCTATTCGGGCAACCAGTCAAGATATCATACATAACTATATTATACAAACTTATTTTAGTTTAATCATCTAATACATAAAATATGACAGTGACAGTATGCAGAAGACGTGAGATTCAGAACCTAACAAAGCAGACAATCGATTTAAAAGCGAACCGTTAATCCGAACTGTACAACGTTTTAACGTGGAGTAATGACGTCAGTGTGATGACGTCAACGTTTTCATTCATTGTTTTGTCTCCCGGAATCAAAACATTGTATGACGTTAATCCTGAATTTTCTTGGCCTTTTTAAAGGAAAACAAGGTGAAGGTATTCTAAGGCTTACTTGTCGCAATCAAAAATAATATTTAGGTTCTTATTTCATGCGACTGATGTAATTATACGGATATTATTTCTATTTCTATATTTTATTTTCTGCGCGGGAGTAAATTAGAAAAGTCGGAAGGGGCTACTTCCATGTCCGAAACTCCGCCTTCTTTTCCGAGTGCTTTAATCATATTAATGCACTCGAATTGACTATAGAAATATACCATAGGTATATTAGAATAAATAACATTATTAAGCTTAGTACATATCCAGATATATTGCATCTAACATTTTAACTGTGTAAAACATTTCACTTGCACAGATAAAATAAGATTTTATAGCATACAAATGCTCTTACGAAATAGACAGTTCATAGGAACGTCAAATCGCAAGTCAAAGGTTAACCTTTGTAGAAAACAGATTGTAACAGATTGAAGGCTTAAGCACTTTTAATTTTTAATATATTATCAAAAACGATTTACTAAAAATAAAATGGTTAAGTAAAGGCTAGAATCAACACCGTCAGTAAACATCTAGGCAGCAATTTGCAAAAATCCATTCCAAATGTTGGTCGTTCTGGTTAAACTGCATCGCTACTCTGTATGGTTATATTGGGAGTTTCAAAATTGTTTATTATTTGGAAGCGTAAAATTTCAAACTTTCCAGGAACATGTACTGGAACATTTTAATTGACTACACATTCTAAAACATGTTATTTTTAAAGAGTTTGAAGAACTTTATTTTTTCATCAAAGTCTGAGAGCGAGCAGCTTTAATGACGTAACCGTCGATATTTGACATTATTGAGGGCAGACTTTGATGACCTATATTTTACGATACTATAAGCGGTATTATCATGAGTTTTTATACTATACAATTATAGACTTATTTTGAGGTCAATATATAGTTTTGCGGACCTGTTAAAAGTGATATTGACCGAGAACGAAGTCCGAAGTCATTGTCATTTTTACATTCCGCCAAACTATGTATTGACCGAAACATTAGTCTAAAATTATTTTATCGTAAATACATACATTGTTTTCTTATAACACAGCTTAAAGATATTTATACAATCTATTATAAACTCATCAACACATATAATTATTTGGTTTAAATTATGTGACCGCAGTCAACAGCCGTCAGATTTTGTGAGGACAGCTATGTGCTTATTTTATAAATGGGTAATGATTCGTGTGCGTATATCAAACCAACTGTTTAGACCATCAACGTATCGTATGAAAAGTATTTTGCACATGGATCAATGTCTTGAACGGTAAACGTTTGGCTGATTTTGATATACCACGGATATACTGAAATATCAAAGTGCCTGTCCAAAACGATATCATATTTAATGTACGCACCAAAATACGTCTAGATTTAAACGTAGGTAGGAAGTACTTTTTCAAGATATTATACAAACAGGGATGCCAACTGATGTTAAGAATACATGTTGTGTTTAGAAAAATAGGAAACCCATATGTAACAAAAGTCACAATTAAAGAACAGTTTGTTATTTTGGTACTGAAAACTGAAAACAGTACCGCTTTAACAGTAATCTACTAATTACACCCCCACCACTGTAGCAGCCTTCTCCAAAATCTTTCGAGAATGATGCTTTGGCTTGCCTGGAAAGAAAAGAAATATTTACGTGTTAACATACGTCGTAGCAGAAACTGCTCAACTGAATACATTATACCGGTATTATTAACATTATTAAATGTATTAAGAATGCTTTATAAATACGCGAAATACTCTTGATCATTTCAATGTGTTCTGATCGCACATGTCTGTACCGACTTGTTCTTTATATTTTGTTTGCATCCTCACTTTCATGTATATACTGTCTTTGTCTTAAGTTTGTTCCTGCATTTGTAAATGGCCAAAGGCAAAAGTGTTGCTGATTGCCAAAAAAATATTGATTGAAACATTAACATTCTGCAAGCGGTCAACTTATCTACTGGACAAAACTATTTATTAAGACAGTATTACAATTATCAGGTATTTTGACCTGGCACATGCGGATATGTTTACTCGCTAACATTGATACAAAATGTAGTACCCGGATGATATTATATCGAGGTAGTTACTACATAGGCCTACACATATACCACGTTACCATTCAATGATTTCAATTTATTTTTTATTAAGTTGTTAAGCGCGCATTTAATTAACCAAAAAGTGTCTAACTGCTACAAAAAACGTCATTAAATGACGTCTGAAATTAGCGCGTAAAATCACAAACGTGAATGACGATGAATTAAAACATTTCATCAAATTCCAAGTACGTAACATGATAATTTGCACAAGATTGATTATAGAGACTTACTGAAACGTTACTTATGATTTTAGTGATTTGAAGATAAACTAGAGCGTCGTTTACATTGAAACGTTCAACTGTACACGCATACAACATGTTTGACACAGGGTACTTCAGATGTATATTGAGTGCCTGGTCCGTAAATATCAATTTCTTTATACTGATCGATGACTAACCAAATAGCTGGGAGTTTCTCGGAAGGGTCATTCAATTTTATTTTATGAGTAAAGGTAAAACATTGGCAGCTCAGAGTAGTATCAACTTATTACCGTATTCCTTAGGCAAACAAATTCCGGCACAACAAAACAAATGATAATATAATGTATGAATTTATGTATTCAAGTTGTATTGTCACGCTCAACAGTCCCCTAGAAATAGCCTTCTATACCTACATATTATTTCTGGTCAGCTGCCTCATCGGGTTTGACAGGAACAGACGTCTGAGCTGGTTTACTAGCTGAAACAATAAGAACAAAATGTCAAAAAACGTCAAAGAACTTCGGACTTTATACTTATGTAAGCGCCTGAATCATCATACTGTCACAGATTTAAGACAATCATATTCATAAGATTTTTAATAACTAAACTGATATCAACATGAAATGAATAAGAGTATAACAGCAGAGACGTACCAGGGTATACATATTTAAGTTATACAACCCTTTAAAATGACCGTCATTATTTCAGGAAGACATTAAATAGATGAATAAGTATTGCTTAAGTTATATCCAAAGTATATAGATATGTTTCATTTCTATCTCTATTAATCGGTTGGTACTTAAATCCAATCATACCAATGTACATATACTTTCTTATCCTAACTTTTAAAAATTTTGTTTTAAATTTCATGTACATACTATGTAAAGTTTATTTCTATATCTATCTTCAAATAAAAAATATTTTAGTGTAATTTAAAGTTACATGTTTTCTACCCATCATTAATTGTGTTTTAAACGTTTTGCTTGACTGTAAAGCGTTATGGGTATTTTGAAGTATAATTTCATGTAATTACTATTATAAATAGTGAGTTCTTTGGTTTTCAAAGTAAGAGGACTGTAATTTCATTATTGGTTGTCGGTGGTACATCTAAGGTTAACGTTTTTTTTCACAAATCGCTGAGCTTGAATTGAGCTTGTTACTGCCAACGATTTATACTTAAGGACAAAAGTTCTGCACGGTATAATTAGAATTACACAAGGGCTGAAAATAGTATATTTTTATTCAGAAGCATAAAAATATCATTTTCAAATCCGATGTAAAAGTTTCAAAGTAAATGTTCAATGAACGCAGACATCGAGTACAATGTACATGGTCGTTGAACACACGTTCAATATGTAGTGTAGGCTCATTGGTTATTTCTAACTACATTCCCAACTCACATGTATTGCATTGTTTCACATTCCCTAAAGAGCAATTTCGTTCACATATTGTTTTCAGGTAGGTAACGACAGCCAATCAAATTCAAACTGTATACACATGTACTAGAAGTAGCAATAAGCAAAGAAGTATAACTGAGAGAAACATGATTCAGCAAGAAAATGCTGATTATATGCGCCTCTCTTCTTGTTAACAAAGCTTCCGATAATGTTACATTGAATGTGGAAATATAAAATTGGAAACAACAAATTAAAACTTACCAAAAATTAGAATTTTATGAAATAATTTCGAACACTGCAAATATTTGTCCTGATGCATATTTGTTAAACAGTCAACATATATGACACAGAAAACTAAAGCAATTCCCTCTTACGAATAACAGGGCCTTTTAAACATTAAAAATGATAGTATGACGGACACCGCAAGGTGCACATCTAGTTATTAAACAGTACTAGGAAAGAAAACGAAGTATAACTGAGTGAAACATAATACAGTCAAAACATACCGATTATATACGCCTCTCTTCTTGTTAACAAAGCTTCCCATAAAATTCCATTGATTTTCACATCAAGTGGTTGCTAAGAACACGCATGCCACACAAAAAGGTGTTTATTATACCATCATTAAGTACAACCAAAGGGCACATCCTCTGATGTCCAAAAACAAACGGCGGATCAGTAGATCAAGAACAAGGTCACCCAAGGTCAAAGTTCAAATATGCATACAAAACTATCCATATAGTCCAAATATCATAAGTGTGGTTTCAAAAACAAGAAAGTAGGTCAGTAGGTTCAGTTCACTCAAAGTTAAAGTTAAAATCTGCATGTAAGACTATTCATATAGTTCAATTTTCTTTGATGTACAATGTAGCTTAAAAACATAGTAGGTCAGTAAGTCAAGTGACCCCGAGACGGGGCCAACTTGGACTCAAAAAGAATGATTTGAACAATCTTTGTACAGAACGACTAGGCAATGCTCTAACCCAAATATCGAAGCTATGGACCTTGTGGTCTGAGACAAGAATACTTAAAATTAATTTCCTATTAATCATCATGTAAAATCAAGTGAGCCCCGGGGCGAGGTCGATTTTGACCGGGGGTCATGAACAATCTTGTAAAATGATCATTACGCAATGAAATCTGCCAATAACCTAAACTCTTCGCCTTGTGGTTTGAGACAAACTATTTTAAAGATTTTTGTGTGTAAGCTTATGTAAAAACTGATGACACCACCATTTTGACCCGCCGGTCATGATTTGAACAATCTTGGTAAAAGTCCACATATGAGGATGCTACTTACAAAATCTCAAAGCTTTTGGCTTTTTGGTTTTGGAGATGAAGATTTTAAAATATTTCCCTGTATAATTCTATGTGACCAGGATTCATGATATTTACAATTTTTATAAGGAATTTAGTGGAACATTCTTCTGCAATTGTTTCAAAATCAAACCATTGGTTTCAGAGAAGAAGATTTCCCATAAAGTCATAATAGGAAAGCAGGTCCGCCCCTCGTGACCATGTTTTTTGACGAAACAAGTTTTGGAAGGACTTTTGTAGAGGGTTACCCAAACATCAGTTCTGTCAAATAATTTTGAAATCAACAGACGACGGACGGGCAACATACGACGGACGGTGAGTGGTCGCAATAACCCAGAGCATAAGGGTAAGCTAACAAAAAATGATAAGCATAAGTTGATACCGTATTCTTCAAATTAACGTAACATACCAATTAACAATGAAACCCCTTAGAGTGACAAAGAATACTGTCAACTCCAAGAAAAACCTGTTAACCTAAACCTTATCCTCGTTCTAGTTTTTGCAGAGGTTGGTCAGCTGGTACTGTCAGAAAGTATAGACGCAATTATTTTCTTATTTGGATTTAAAAAAGAAATTCACATTTAGCAATTCATGTCATTCCCATTTCACCCAGACTTTCATTATCAGATATGTCTGATATGTCTGTTACATATATGTTAGGAAAGAGTGCAACAGCAAGACACTACTGGGTCATTTGGGGCTCCCTGTTTGTTTATGATGGAATTCTGTGCAAAAGGTTCAAGAAAGAAAACAATACTGGCGAGTTAACACAGATAATAGTACCAAGAAGTCTCCGACAGGAAGTCATGAAGCAGTCGCATAGCGCAGTAACGTCAGGTCACTTTGGTGTCAAAAGAACTAAGGCCGGCTCCTTCAGGGCTTCTACTGGTGTAACATGGCGGAAGATGTGAAGCTGTTTGTACAGCACTGCGATGTCTGTGAAAGTGATAAGCGACTGCCAAAAGCACATAAAGCACCTTTAAGGCCTATTGTAACTGGAGCTCCATGGGATGTGCTCGCAATGGATTTCACGGGACCTTTTCCAGTAACACCAAGGGGTAACCGATATATCATGGTTCTCACAGACCTCTTTTCTAAATACACAGAGGTTATCGCAGTACCTAATCAGACTGCTGAAGAATGTGCGACCAGGATTCTAAATGATTTTATTTCTAGGTGGGGAACCCCTATTTCAATACATACTGACCAAGGGGCATCTTTCGAAAACAGACTCTTTAAATACTTATGTGCCATGTTGGAGGTAAAGAAAACCAGAACAAATGCCAGACATCCTCAGTGCAATGGCCAAGCTGAAGCCGTGAATAAGACTCTGATTAAAATGGTAAGAGCATATCTAGTTGTGGAACAGGATGAGTGGGACAAGAACCTCGGGCCTACAGATCCACACCCAATGAGTCCACAAGACTGACCCCAAACCTACTAGCACTTGGGCGAGAGGTGCGTCTACCAGCTGACTTCATATTTGGACATAAAGACCCTATTAACAAAGAACTGCCGCAGTATGATAATTATGTACGTCAAGACCTAAAGGACAGCCTGCATAGAGCACACGAAGTAGCACGCAGATTTCTGAGAGACAACGCTAAAAGAAGCAAACTGCTGCATGATGTAAAGCAAAGTTTTCATCAGTATCAAGTGGGAGATGCCGTCTGGTGTTTAAATGAGACCAGGAAAGTTGGTACCATGCTAAAGTTGCAGAAAGCTTTTGAAGGTCCTTTCATAGTAAAAAAAAAGCAGTCGGATTTATCTTTCATTGTTCAGATGGACAAGCAAGGTCGTGAAAGATTATTTCATCACAATAAGCTAAAGCCCTATAGGGGAGAAAGTCTACCAAAATGGGTCATTTCGTTGGCCAAAAAGCTAAAGAAACATAAATAGTATTGGAGCAGTCGGAATTAGCACAGTTATCTTGTTAGCAGTGTTACGATTTAGTTAATTTTCAGTGTTTCCATTCTTTAAAGTTGATTAACCAATGTAATGTAAATTTCTATTTCAAGTGACTATGGTGTAAAAAGTTTAATTTTCAACAGTGGAAAGTTGTGCAAGTTGAATTTGATTATCAAACGATGTATTCATTACAGTATTTTATTTGTTATGAACAGTAAGCATGTTTTAGCCTATGTGATAAAAAGGGTTTATTCAAACTGAAGAAGTGCATACTTTGGAGTATATACGGTAGCATGTTTTTAACCCAAAGTATTGCGCTTTAACAGAAAATTGTGACAAGTGGTAAAAATTATTCAATAGAATAAGTGCATGCTTTGGAATATATACGGTAACATAGTTTAACTAAGCATGAAGTTTGAAAATATGTAGAGTAGTGCAATTTCAACAGAAGGAGTACGGTACGTTTCGGCCGGCTTATAGATACTTTTGTAGCAGTGCATAAAGCTGATGAATAATCAGCAGTGGTGAGGTCAATCAAGTATCTGTATCATTCAAGAGTGCATGTGAATCGAAGAGTTAATCCAACATGTAAACATGATCAACTATGTCATAGTTTTGGCATTTTTAACTTATGCTGGTATACACTTTAATATTTTCAGGTTTCCGTAAAAAAGGCAAAGCTGCATACCGTGGGAAGTCATACCAGTGCAGGAGATGTTTGAAGGTAGACCGGAAGAGGAGGAAGAGGATGACATTGATGCCCTCTCCTTGCCAGCTTGGGCCAGAGGTACCGCTCGATGCAGTCCACTCAAGATGACGTGCAAGGTCACCACCTCGGATTCACATAGTGCTACTGCGAGTCATCCCAAGCAAGAGGCAGTATTTGGCCATACATTACACGTGTTGATGACCAAACCTCTACCAGCCAGTTTTAATCAGCCACCATTATGGGCCGTTGCTACAACAGCAACCTTTACCACTGTTAACTCCACCATTCAGTCATCAACATGTGAGACTGGGAATCAGTTAACAGGGTTATCACAGACCTATGGAAATTAATCTTTTCCATCTACTATATGTCTGCAGGACTTGTACCCTAATAATTATACTAGCAAATTGCCAATGATATCTGTTTTTGCCGATTATCTTACTTTATGGTTCATTAAAATGAAAAACATGCTGACAGTACTGTAGACAATGGCAATCATCACCCTTTGTTAATATTAGCAATAAGTGTCTACTCAATTAAGATGTGACACTAATTATCCCCAACTTCAAGGCAAGCGTCGGAATCAATTTTGTTTAAATACATACATCAAAACGACGACAAATTATTGATAAGCAATAATATTATAATTCTTGCGACAAACAACGATATCTGTAATAAAAAGTTTAGAATAAAAGAACAAAGTCATGAACATGTTACAACTTTTAATTATACACAATAATTGTTTTTTAAACATACTCGAAAGATAGTAAACTGCAGTAACTCATGCAAAAATTCTATAAAATTATATCTTATAAAACCTTTTATAGAATTACATGTACATTTTGTACATTGTGCAAAACGACATAGAATAATACTTTCAAATCCTGACGTAGGCACTACTTTTTCTTTCATACTACATGTATTATGTCAATTTATAATGATTAGATGAATAATAGCTGATTGGTCTTAAAAAGTAAAGGTGTCTATTCTATGAAAGCCAAGTTTAATGTACTATATACTTGGTATTACAGGTACATTGTGTTGTACTCTGTTCTAAACTTAATAATTACCATCAAATATCTGCCTTCCTCTTACAGTGTTTACATTTTGTTTGTCTTCCTATTATATCGTACGTTGTACGAAGGCCAGACAAAACGATCCCGGTTTGCGCCCGTAACTTGAACATTTTTTGTGAAAGAATGTCATTTATATGAAAAACACTATTGTGAATAATACTGTCTATATTTTGTTTGTCTTTCTGGTTTTCAAACAGTTGATGACCAACTGCTAAAAACATGAAATTGTCATAGTAGAATTTAACACCTCAACAATACTTTGCTGTCAATATTTCCTGAAAAAAAAACATCAAAGGGTCATAATTCCATGGAAAATTATCCGAGCGCTTTACATCGTTAGTCCAAGGAACATCAGAGCATTTGGTACGTTGTTATGTTGGTTTTGGATAGTGGGTCTGTCGTCGATGTTATAAGAGCATGAAGAATGACGAATTGCTTGAAATTTACCATTCTATAGTACATATCGCCATTTCTAGCTTGCGATGCTGCCCCTTTTCACTGAAGAGACATTTGTATTTTGTACGTTGTACGAAGGTCAGTAAAAAAGATCCCGGTTTGCGCCCGTAACTTGAACAATTGATAAGAAAGAATAAAATGTATATGAAACACACTATTGTGAATAATATTTAATTGCGAGATAATTAGACCAAACATACAGCAAACCTATGATTCATGTCAATATTACATAACATATAAAAACACGTCAAATATTTCACGGCGCACTTTTGACGTTATTAAAGTAACGTCGTCGCGACGACAAGAAGTGTATGTCTATTGACTCATTTGTCATACATCGAACCACTGTTATTCGAACTTGGCTTAAATAACTCGCTAAACGGTGGCAATAATTGAGTCCTGTGAATTTGGCCGCCCGCTCATTTGGTCTTCTTCTACCTTTTCTCGCCTGTCATTGAATCGTTGATGCCAATCAAACACAATTGTTCTGCGAACTTTCTTGTTCGGTTCGCGCTTTAAAAACTTGAAAGTCTCTATCGGAGTCATTCTGGATGTCTCCGCGTTGCTCCGTCAAAAACAAACGTTGCCCTTTTTCCATGGCTTTGTTTAGCAGTCACTATATTCAAATGATGATATCTCGCTTGTTTATTTACGGACATGACGTCACAATTTAAGTAAATGTTCGTACCAATTATGCGTCAAAGCTAAATTTAATGACGTTAATGTGACAAATATTTAGAAACTGAGTATCTGTTTATCATTATGCTTAGCTGAAATTTTATTTTCAAAACTAAACCTGCCAATAAATAAGGTTATGTATCGGTCGTATGAATATTACATTTGTTATGAGAATATCCACATACGTCTTCAAATAGAATTTCTACTATCGATTTTGTCACAGACACATCCGTCATTTGACATCGATGATGACGATGGTAGTTGAAGAGTGTAGTTTGTATACCACAATCTGTTTAAACACCAAACTAATATCATGTCAGGTAAATGACCGTTTGCGCTGTCGCTAAATTGTTTATACTCAAGCTGCAGTGTGTATCTTGTCTACTGTTTCTCATAATTTACTCATTCCATTCTTCTGCGTGTAGATATTACTGTTAAAGGACCTGGCTTTTTGAGGCTCTTTTTCTTACGAATCAGCTAGTGATGCGAGTGTGTTAAGTGTTTTTTAAGTTTGATAATACTTGAAAAGTATAAACCTAGCGGTATTTTTCTAAATTTTATCGAACCGTAGACTTTGGCATTTTGATTTAAAAGGAATTGTTCATGATTTTGAGAATAAAAGAAGACTGTTCACAAGTATGGTGATTGATCCTTTTTATAAAACAAGCAATTTATCTACAAATTAAAAATAAATAAAAATAATAAACACAAAATTATTTTACCTCGTATCATATCTAAAAATGTCATTTGGGTTTCAGTCAGACCTCATCAGAAAGGATATTGTAAAATCCAAGATCAGTAAAACAAGAGATTGGCATGTCTAAGATTTTGGAGAGGAAACTTGTGAACCAGTTTTCAACTGAACTTCAATGCAGTTTCAACCAAATCCTTCATTAATAAGCGGCCGCACAGCTATGTTGCTAATAATTTGATTCCAATTCAAATGTTGATTAGAATATATAGATACAATTTTAAACTAGAAATATCTATGATCTTACCTGCTGAATTAATAGCAGTACCCTAAACTTTACTGTGCGATAGTACAGCTATGTTGCAAACAAATTTTTATCATTTTATCGTACTTCAAATGTTGATTAAAAACGGTAGAAGAATGATCAAACTAGACACATTTTTAATCTTACCTGATTAATTAAAGGTCCCATTGATTGAAAAAAAAATCTTTTTATCATTTGAATATTATTCGTCAGCAAATGCAAATTTGACAACTTTTAACGAAAAATACTGAGTGGTTACCTGTCCGTAAGTCCATAAAGTTCTCAAAAAACACACCTGTACGGAAAGTGACGATCATATTTCCGGAAACCTACGAGCGGCAGTTTCGAAATCGCTAGCCTGGAGTGACGTCACTTGCAGTACAATCGTGTCCGATAACAGGTACTCTAACAACAACGAAAGCGATAATTTCATCTTATTAGGCATCTTCAGAGAGTAGAGATGAAGATATTTTGAGCCCGTAACGTATAGAACGAAGTCCGTGTAATGTTATAAAATTATTTGATTAAAGTATAAAAATACAGCAGTTATGTCGAGTTTTTTTATATGCAAATGACACCAACTTCTGTTTCTGTTTTTTTTCTATCAAAATGAAATCTATGTGTCATTCTTAAATGTGTAAGAAAAGTATCATGCAAATGTATCGAAACGATCTAAATGTACGAATGCACGTGAGTTACAAACTATACAAATATGGACGATATTATATTTCCATTGATGATGAAAATGAGAACACAAATGCTCGATCTAATTACAATATCTAAAATGATGAGCTTGATTTTCCATGACACGTTTTCTTGTGGGTAGTATAAAGAATTAGATTTACAATTGGATTAAGAATGTAAATCAAAATAGGTTACACGATTTTGTTGATTAAAAACAATTATGACGCAAATCTATTTGAAAACTCTTTATAATTAAAATCGCGATATCTACCTAAATACGTGTCAAATTTCACTTTAAGAAAAATATTTCATTCGAGTACATAAAATGTGTCATCGGCAACCAAAAAGATATACTTTCTGAACATTTATAGGGTTGCTGGAAACTTTCTTTTGCTGAATTGCTTTTTATCAAGTTGGATATAGCTATATTTATGTTTTTCAAGATTGAACCTTGAAAATAAATATAATGGTTTCATAATTTTAATTGGGCACTTTGCATGTTAATAAACTATATTGCTGTTGTTTTTGTTGTTGTATTAAGTCTTAACAGGGATATTGTGTCTTTTATGTGTACATAAGTAAACAATAGAAAAAGTAAGATTATTTTACTGTGATACACAGATACGGGTAAATGAATCAAATTGACTTTTATTGAGACTACAAATGTATTTTAACAGTCTCTTATAATTCATATATGAATGTCATTGTGCATGGTATTTTATGTTATGTTATTTATGCAATGTACTTGATGTGCAATGAAGAGACTTTAATAAACTATATATATGTATATTGTTGTGTAATTATCAAATGCAATTGACCAGTGTGCAATATGCAATAATGTGTGACCAGTTAGATTGCTGGCAGGGGGGCGCCAATTAACAACAAATCATATCGCATCCTTTCTTGTGACTTATGCCCTTGGGCTAGATTAACTGTAATTCCTTCAATGGTTAGATCTACGTTAATTATTTACCATGGCAACGTTGTTAAAACGAGATATTGTTTAAGAATTTAAAACTTTTATGTTTTGGAGTGTTCCGCACCGTGTAAGTTAAACTTCTAGTAGAGTAACTGTTATATTCTATATAGGGCCTTTGTTCTATATTATTTTTTTTAAATGATTTTAAATATAAATGCCAGCTTTTGTTATAAAGACTAGATCTTAAAAACATGTGTCTTAAATATTATCATAATATTCTGTAATAAAATACATTTTGTAACAAAAGTTTCAACCTAACATCCTCGTATATGATGTAATTTGACATGATTTAAGTTATAGAAGTGAAGTTCTAGATTGGAAAAGTTTGAAACAAACAAAGTCTAAATCTTGTTATAAGAAACCTATTCCTTAAGAAAATACTTAAATTGAATAGATCGAGATCATTCTACAAAGCTCGAATTATAAATACATTTTCTGTCTTTATGTCGTGCATGACTTTCGACGCTTGGGCCGTTTCACGCAGTTGCTACTCTAGAATTTTGAAACGTTGGTCATACAGTCACATGAAGTTCGGACCGGAAAAGTTATTTTTATAAAACACCCCGGGCCGACCATAAAAACATAATATATAATTCGTATTATGTATGCTTGATAGTCGCGCCGGGGTGTTTTATAAGAATGACTTTCCAGGGCCCAAACTTCATTCGACTGCGGTTTGTCCCTATTGTCTTAGTCACTGACTTTTTATATTAGAGTCCCAAGGTTACTGGTGTAGGCTTATTCTCTCACTCCATTTGTTGTTGCATCCACCCAGAACACATCAGGTGCCTCCCATTTATAAAAATAATATAATTAGTAGGTTAATCGTGTTTTTACGCTCGTTTACTATAATCAATGTAACGGATCTTTCTCGAGTCCTGCAAGTGACGTCACACGGAAACTTTTCCGATATTTTACGGAAGTCGCCGAGGATCGTAATATTTGCGTTTCGGTGAAATACCGGCCAATTTGTTTTGGTGATTTATGTCCCAATAAACACGTTTCTTGTCGAAAATTTCCGCCAAACTGGGTTCAGTGCACTTAATTAACAAATGGCTTACAAAATATTAACAGGTGAAATTTTCAATCAATGGGATCTTTAATATCAGGACACTGTTTAAAATGAGTTAAATTATCAATACATGTGTACAGAATAGTACAGTCGTGTTTTTTACATTTAAATATAATTTCTTTTAAACATCTAATGTTATAACATGCAATTTACTTATTATTCAATATTCTAAAATTATGATGAGGAAAAGTAATAAAGACACATTTTATTGTATATTTGCAAACCTTTTGAAAACAGATCTCTTGTTTCCACTGGACTTTTCCCAGCACTGCCTGTTTGTGTTTCTAGCAATAAAAACAGTCGTTATTGTCATCGCTTTTTCCGTATCAATGTATACAGTAATGCAAATGATAAGCGTTTCAATACCGAAAAATGGTAAATAAGGTACATGGACTCAAATTGAATGTGTTTAACATCAGTCATAATACATTTGTTTGGTAATGTGAAATATTAAAAAAACAAGTATACGTTTAACAGATATAAAATTTAAACAAATCATTCGCGAACATTTGTCTAAGCTGGTGTCTACTGGCACGTTAGACTACAACCGTTGTATACTTACCCTTTAAAGAATGCTCTCGTGTTTCCGTCGAAAGTGTCCCATCATTTTCTGGAGAAGTTTCTATAAATTGAAACAGTTTACATTGTTTTGAATCAAACTACTGACATGCAAAGGTACTTCTTTTCCACATACAAATGTAACACATATATTCCTTCAAACTACTGTAAACTCCATATATAACGACTCCGGATATATGAAACAAATTTAAATGGTCCCTTCATAGCACTTCACTTGTCTTATAAAACTTAAATTGAATTGCAAAGCGACATAGAGTAATACTTCAAACTTCTGACGTATATACTACTTTTTCTTTCGTACTATTATGTCAATTTATAATGATTTGTATAACTTATAACAGATCGGTCTTAAAAGGTAAAGGTGTCTATTCTTGATAGAAGTGACAAAATACACTGCAAATCTGAAAGCTAGTTTAATGTACTGTGTACTTGGCATTACAGATATATTGTGTTATACTCTGTTCTAAACTTCATAATTACCATTAAATATCTGCATCCTCTTACAGTGTTTACATTTTGTTTGTCTTCCTATTATATCGTACGTTGTACGAAGGCCAGACAAAACGATCCCGGTTTGCGCCCGTAACTTGAACAATTTTTGTGAAAGAATATCAGTTATATGAAACACACTATTTTGAATAATACTTAATTGCGTGGATATTAAACCAACATACAGCAAACCTATGGTTCATGTCAATATTACCTAACATACAGAAACACGTCAAACATTTCAGGGCGCACTTAAGACGTTATTAAAGCAACGTCGTTGCGTCGACAAGAAGTGTTTATCTCTCGACCCATTTGTCATACATCGAACCACTGTCCGTTAAATTTGGCCGCTCGTTCCTTGGGTCTTCTTCTAACTTTTCTCGCCCGTCCTTGAATCGCCGATGCCAATCAAAAAAACAAAAATAATATCAAACAGGGAATGCCACGTACCAAAAACGCAGCCTCCCCAAAACGAGCCCCACAGCACCCAGAAGTGCACACCACCAACACACACACACACACACACACACACACACACACACACACACACACACACACACACACACACACACACACACACACACACACACACACACACACACACACACACACACACACACACACACACACACACACACACACACACACACACACACACACACACACACACACACACACACACACACACACACACACACACACACACACACACACACACACACACACAAACACATATACTGCCGACACACACTAGGATACAAAGCAAACACACGAGGACAAAACGAACAATTAAAGGAACACAGTGGGGCACCGCCTTGGAACGGTCAGTGGCAAAAACACCACTGGGGAGCTTAAACCGGTTTATGGTGCGCACCCAACCTCACTCTTACCCCCACCATGTTCCAAAGTCACAGGACAGTGTAAATAAAAGTAATCCCTGCTAGGTGAATCTCTAACACACGCAATGGAAACAAAAGGCATGGTATGTAAAACACAAAAATGCTCGTGTATAAATATATAAAAAGCAAACCTAGAGAACCAAAACACGTATGTACTCAATGCCTTTGCAGAAGGCAGAGCACCAAGAGAAACACCCTTAAGGGCCCGACGAAACAGGCCAGAGGACAGAAATCAAAACAGTTTCGTCCCAGTGGGATTTAAAAACTGCCCATCACAGAGTCCTTCCCCTCTTCCGTCAGACACAATCAAAGAGGGAAGCATAGCGTCCAACTGTAAACGGGTTGAACACCAAACATGCGGTGTGTCTCAAAACAGTTGGGTCGTAACCTCTTTTAACAAAACGTTTTATAATTTTAGCAAATACAGTTGGAAAATTGCCATGACCCAAAATCTTACGAAGTTTGTAAACCACATCCCCATAAAAATCGGGTTTTGAAATACCTTCTCGCAGAAGAGTCTTTAGATTACTATTGAATTTCAAAACCAAATCAGAATTACGATAGTAAAATTTGGCAAAATATTTACGCAATTTGTAATAACGGTAGCCCTGTTGAAGAAGTTTATTTGTAATATATTGATTACGTTCATTGAAATCCTCAACATGACTACACGCTCTGGCAAACCGAATTAACTGAGAAATGTATACCCCATAAGATGTAGCATGAGGTACATCCCCATCCAAATGGGGGAAATTTACAATACTAAAATTAAAATCATCCCTCTTGTCATAAATTTTGGTATGTATAATATTGTTATAAATAGAGAGATGTAAATCTAAAAATGAAGCACCAGTATCCAAATTGTTAGTTTTAATTAACTGGAGTTCCCGGGGATAAATAGTGTCCACCAATTGACCAAAAAACGGGTTATCCATATTAAGAATATCATCCAGATAGCGTGATGTATTATTAAAAGCAGTGATAATGTCTGCCTGCGTATCTGGAGAAAGACTCAACATAAAGTCTCTTTCATAACAATATAAAAACAAATCTGCGACAAGGGGTGCACAATTTGTTCCCATGGAATGTCTGAAAACTGCATTCCCAAACCTTATATAAATGTTGTTCAATAAAAAGGAAAGGGCTTTACAAACTTCGTCACAGGTCCACATAGTATAATGTTTAACAATACAGCTAGTAAAAAAAGCTTTATCGAAATTGCAGGCGAGAAATGTAGCATTCTCCCTGGCAAAAGTCTTTTGAATTAGGGCAGTTAGCTTGTCATTTATCAAATTATGTGGTAAAGTGGTATACAGAGTAGAAAAATCGTATGTACTGACTGAAGTTACTTTGTAATTATTAACTTTAAACTTATCCAGGATTTCGCCAGAATTTTTGATCGACCAAAATAAATGTTTACCAGAGTTTTCGTATACTTTATCACAACATATCACAAAATTGTTCTGCGAACTTTCTTGTTCGGTTCGCGTTAAAAACTTGAAAGTCTCTATCGGAGTCATTCTGAATGTTTGCGCGTTGCTCCGTCAATAACATCGTTGCCATTTTCTCCATGGCTTTGTTTAGCAGTCACTATATTCAAATGATGATATCTCACTTGTTTATTTACGGACATGACGTTACAATTTCAGTAAATGTTCGTACCAATTATGCGTTAGAGCTAAATTTAATGACGTTAATGCGCCAAATATTTTGAAACTGAATATCTGTTTATCATAATGTTTAGCTGAACTTTTATTCAGTGTGTACAGTACAGCACAGGTGGATTCCGTTTTTGCCGCGCTATAGCGCGGGAGGTTTTACAACGCGGGAGCAATAAAACCATGTCGCATCACGCGGCATATGATTGTATATGCGGCATCTATATGCCGTGTGTCATTTGCGATTTGCGACAAGTACCATGCCACGTGACGCGGTGTAAAGGATTAATTTTTCCTTTAAAAATTCATGCCTTTTGCACAATGTACAAAATGTACATGAATTCTATAAAAGGTTTTATAAGAAATAATTTTATAGAATTTTTGCATGAGTTACTGCAGTTTACTATCTTTCGAATATGTTTAAAAAAATAATTATTGTATATAATTAAAATTTGTAACATTTTCATGACTTTGTTCTTTTATTCTAAACTTTTAATTACATCGTTATATCGTTGTTTGTCGCAAGAATTATAATAGTATTGCTTATCAATAATTTCTCGTCGTTTTGATGTATGTATTTTAACAAAATTGATTCCGTCGCTTGCCTTGAAGTTGGGGATAATTAGTGTCACATCTTAATTGAGTAGACACTTATTGCTAATATTAACAAAGGGTGATGATTGCCATTGTCTACAGTACTGTCAGCATGTTTTTCATTTTAATGAACCATAAAGTAAGATAATCGGCTAAAACAGATATCATTGGCAATTTACTGTCGAAGTAGTTAAGACAGGATTATATTAGTGTCAAGTATTTAAAACTCTGTTATTAATAAGTTTATTGTAGAAACTGATCGAGGTAAACTAAAGTTATTCGTTCTTGGACTCTGATTTGAGCTACAAAGACACAATAATCTTAAATAAGTACTGAAACAGACGATAACCGCAAACTGTCGATTTACTGCATTTGAATGAACTATTACCATGTATACGTATGTTCCTTTTTTTTCGTCATATGTTGCGACAAAAACAATATGTTTGTTATAGATATAAGAACTGACAATTATTTGCCGTCTGAATGTACAACAAATCGGCATCAACTCTTTTAAATGTACGGTACTACATTAAGTTTCTAAAGTAGGCATTTCCAGCTTTCAATTTGGTGAATTTCGTACGGTGCAGAACTGGTCATGATCTGCACTGATTGAAAATGCATGCAATACAATTGCTGCTAGCATGAAAATTGTTACTTTATCAAAACAACAATCTCTCAGCGCTGACTGCATCCACATAATCAGTAGATAAATGTAAGAACTAAACCACATTGTGAGAGCTCGAGCCGGGGGCACAACCGGTTTCTGTACGTACATGCATATCGATTCCTACACTCGGAGTTAGACACCAACATTTTACCAACTACCTAAGAGCTATGAACCGGGATCACAACCGGCTTTTGTACGTATAGGTGTTTGATGTTTTATGAAAATAATAAAGATGTTTTTTTTTTAAAAGATCGCACTGTTGAAAGTAAAATTTACTGACGTAACATCAAACATTGTGATACACACATGTAACATAAACACCTCGTGCTAAGGTTTGATTTCAAAACAGTTAAATTTGATTTGAACTGAATTACAATTCAAGAAGGAAAGTACTTTCGTTCCAGCCGTATTTTGTTTGTTCTAACAGACGGGCAGTTTACCTTATTACAGTTAAATCCGTATATAGCGACTCCGGATATAACGTAACTTCGGTTATAACGAACAGTTCTTTTGGGCCCGATTTTTCCTTTTTTTTTTGTTAAATGTAAAAAGATGCCGTTATATCGTACTCCGTTTATAAGGAAACTTCGGATATAGTCCTCTATATTTCACATGTATAACCTTTTGATAAACTAGTTAATAGAGAATACCAACACAATTGCTAAGTACGGTGTTCAAGTGGTAATATTTTTCGTAAACAATTATGAGCGTTTCTTTAAAAGCATGCAGACTGGGTGAAATCCAATTTTGGGAGAAAAAAAAAACATGTTAAATATTCAAGTTTTGGCTATTGAGCGAAAATCGGCTTCATTCAATTGTATCAAATACAAAATTATTTTGTTTCAGTATTGCCAATGAAAACATGAACCGTCTTTTTTATGCTTTATTAATCTTTGCAATTATTTTACATACGGATATAGAAAAGGATAACAGTTATAGATAAAAGGTGGTAGAAAAATCAAAAGTAACTGTAAGTTGCTGGTTGGGATTTGACTATAAAAATACTTGTTCGATATGTATTTTAGTTCGATATATATAAGGAACGTCTATATATTGATATAAGGAACTCAAGGATATTAGGAACACATTTGATAGATCCCGGAGAATTCGTTATAAGCAGACTTTACTGTATACCGGTACTGCGCTTTCATCTACGAGATACAAATTTCCACCCAATACCGGTGATAGATAACCTTATACTTAACTGCTGCAATGATCTCTCATCGCTGCCGGGCTATTTTTACGTAAATTAAAACCAGCAAGCACATCACATACATACAAAAAAATGACTGTAAAACTATTTAAAAAAATAAACATAGGGTTGTGGGTATTCTTTTTCTTAGTTAGATCATTTTCTATCCATTTATAGCAGTTTTGAAGTAGAATTCGAGAAAAAGCTGATTATTAATATTTTCATCCCCATTCTGTATTTACACTTATTTCTGCATACTTGCGTGAAAATAAATCTACCATGTCCATTAAGTAGTGGATAAGGAAATCCCATTCTCATGTATTTCAGCGTTAATTTACAGTAAATACTTAGTTCTGTCGTGATTCTTTTAAGCATCCTTTTTTTCAATTATCAACATTTAAAGTGATCACGATGCTTTAATATTATTCTTAACATTTGTCGTCTTGGTCGTACTCTGTCATTCAATGTTGTATTTGTCGATCTCTGCATTAAGATAATTCATTCAAAATAATCGTATGGGTTGAGGTATTTCTTTTTCATCTCACAATTCTAAAACACGTTTCTACATACATGTTTTTATGGTTACTAAAACTTACTGGTATACAAATGTAATTACTAAAAACATTTAAGACTGAAATTTTATTGGTTACAATATGGAATACATTGTACATCATTATTGAAAAACACAGTTTTATACATGTATACAATACAATATAGTACATATTTACCTGTATAGAAAATGACATGCCGCATAACGTCGCGACACGCGGCATCACGCGGCAGGACTCGTTGTCGCGCTTGAATGCGCTTGATTGCTATTTTGTCTTTCAGATGCGGCAATTGAATGCCGCATACAATTTCCGATGTCGCGGCACGCGTTTGATTTCCCGCCGCATTTCCATGCTTTCAGACTCTTATTGACATGCCGCATGGACGCATATGCGTGGGGTTTCGCCTGTGCTGTTCTGTAGTACATATTTTTTATTTCATCGCTTTTACCTGTATAGAAAATGACATGCCGCATAACGTCGCGACACGCGGCATCACGCGGCAGGACTCGTTGTCGCGCTTGAATGCGCTTGATTGCTATTTTGTCTTTCAGATGCGGCAATTGAATGCCGCATACAATTTGCGATGTCGCGTCACGCGTTTGATTTCCCGCCGCATCTCCATGCTTTCAGACTCTTATTTACATGCCGCATGGACGCATATGCGTGGGGTTTCGCCTGTGCTGTACTGTATCTTGTCTTCTGTTTCTCATAATTTATTCATTCCATTCTTCTGCGTGAAGATATTACTGTTGAGGGACTTGGCTTTTTGAGACTCTTTTTCTTACGAATCATTTATTGTTGCGAGTGTGTTAAGTGCTTTTTAAGTTTGATAATACTTGAAAAGTATAAACTTAGCGGTATTTTCCGAAGTTTTATCTACCTGTAGACTTTGGCATTTTGATTTAAAAGGAATTGTTCATGATTTTGAGAATAAAAGAAGACTGTTCACAAGTATGGTGATTGATACTTTTTACAAATGACGCAATAAAGCAATTATGTCTACAAATCCAAAATAAATAAACATCAAATTATTTGACTTCGTATCAAATCTAAAAGGTCAGTAAAAAAGATCCCGGTTTGCGCCTGTAACTTGAACAATTTTTAAGAAAGAATAAAATTTATATGAAGCACACTATTGAAAATAATACTTAATTGCGAGAGTATTAAACCAAACATACAGCAAACTTATGGTTCATGTCAATATAACATATCATACAAAAACAAGTCAAACATTTTATGGCGCACTCTACTCGTTATTAAAGCAACGTCGTCGCGACAACAGGAAGTGTATGTCTCTCGACCCATTTGTCATATATCGAACCACTGTGATTCGAACTGAGTTTTGAAAAAAACAACTCTCGCCTCAAGAGTTTGTAAGTAGCTGAAAGATTCTTCTTTGAATATTAAAATAAAACAGTCAGGCTAGTGGCACTATCAATAATGAATGTTTTTTCAACACCACTGTATGAAAATCATGAATTTACAATAAATACAGCATCAATGAACATGAATCTTAACAAATAGTGACAAAACAGTATCACATGCAAAGTGTCTGGACACTTATTGTTAGACTTATGCACCAGTATTTCTGAACTTTATTATCTACAAACATGTTTTATTTCTATTTATGTTCACCTATTTACATGTATACATCTTTTCATTAAACCGAACCTTTTTTTCAGTTTTTAAAATCTTCAAGTTTAATTCCTAAGGGTATTTACTGAAATAAAAAACCTAAAGTTATAACAACGGATTGGTTAAAGCGTCTTTTAGAGCGGTATATTGTTGGGATTTCCAAAAAGCTAACCAAGCTTTAGCATATTACATTTGGAATTAACTAATCACTAGTAGGCTAATTCACTACAAGTAAGCAGACCTGTGGAATGATTTTTCTTGGTATAAGTATTCTATATGTACATGTATGTAACAGTTTAATTTGTCCATTTTAAAATAAACTAGAGCTATTACTAAATGTGATTAATACCCCCGAAAGACTGCTTTATAAACTGAGGAAGTTGGCATAACAGAGTACCTTGCAAAAGAAAACTAAAATAGAGATATTGTTCTTGGCAAGAACTCTGTAATTAGTCAAGATAGAGTTATAGTTCTTGTGCACTGCACTTCCTCTCATTGTGTTGGACCATTGTATGAAGTTGTATTGCATTCCAACCAGTAGTTTTCAAGTTATGCTCTGCGACAAGGAAAAGTACAAATGGGCAATAACTCTGTAAATACTCAAGATAGAGTTATGGTTCTTGTACACTGCACTTCCTCTCATTGTGCTAGACCATTGTATGAAGTTGTATTGAATTCCAACCGGTAGTTTTCTAGTAATGCTTTGGCCAAGGAAAAGTAACAAAGGGCAATAACTCTGTAATGAGTCAAGAAAGAGTTATGGTTCCTGTGCACTGCACTTCCTCTTAATGTACTTGACCATTGTATGAAGTTGCATTGAATTCCAACCAGTAGTTTTCAAGTTATGCTCCGGACAAGGAAAAGTAACAAAGGGCAATAACTCTGTAAATACTCAAGATAGAGATATGGTTCTTGTGCACTGCACTTTCTCTCATTGTGCTAGACCATTTTATGAAGTTGTATTGGATTCCAACCAGTAGTTTTCAAGTTATGCTCCGGACAAGGAAAAGTAACAAAGGGCAATAACTCTGTAATTTGTCAAGATGGAGTTATGGTTTTTATGCACTGCACTTCCTCTTATTGTGCTTGATCATTGTATGAAATTGTTTTGAATTCCAACCAGAAGTTTTCAAGTTATGCTCCGGACAAGGAAAAGTAACAAAGGGCAATAACTCTGTAATGAGTCAAGATGGAGTTATGGTTCTTGTGCACTGCACTTCCTCTCAATGTGCTTGACCATTGTATGAAGTTGTATTGAATTCCAACAAGTAGTTTTCAAGTTATGCTCTGGACAAGGAAAATGCAACAGACCGCCTGACCGACCGACAGACCGACCGACCGACCGACCGACCGATCGACCAACCACCGGGTGACTCCTATATACCCCCCAAACTTCGTTTCGGGGGTATAATAAGATATTTTTCCGTGACTCGCATTCTAATGTTCAGTGAGAGTCATAGTAAAACTTAATCTGTCAAGAAAAAACCACAATTTATAGAGTGAAATGATATAAAGTAGTTTATATTTGCCAGTTAACTAGTATTATTTTCATGAGCTCATAGCAGCAGGACATGGGGGCCCTGCCACTTTGCTTTTGTTATTAGTCCTTTAGTTCCACAATAATTGCGGCCTCGTTCTGAGAAGAAAACATTAGATAAACTACAGAGAAGTTTTTCACGTTCATTTTCTATTTTCCACATAACCCCCCCCTCCCCCCCCGTTTTCTGCTGCTATAATGTTTTGTTAAATTTTTTGGTCTTGACACAATGTCAAAACACTTATGTTATCGTTCTATAATTTTACCATGTTCTCTTCTTACATCTGTCTAGTCATTGTTGGGGACTTTGCTTTGTCCTACTTTATGTCACATTTTTATATCCATAAAACTATTTTTGTACTATGTTTTGATTAGTAAATAATATTACTTTTTAATAAAACGTCTGACATTGGTTAGATGTCAGACAATTTCAATCCACATCTATCTTGTGTCTTTATTGTGACATAAATGAACTGCATTGGCAGTGGAGCGCAATTATAAAATGCATCACAAAACAAGCACACAAAATCTCTACACTTGCGAAAAGCATACGGACAAACTGAAAAAATATGTTCAATTACTTTTGTAGATGTTGGGTTTTCATTTTGACCTTGGCGTTCATGTAAGTGGTCTCTTTCTATGTGCACCGTGTTTTGGTGTGTCATCATGTAGCCGTTTTAATTTCTACCGTTTAATATCTGGGATGTCACAGAGGGACACAAATTGTGTTTCAGGCCTAAAGTCATACACAGTTTCACCACAAGTGTTTCTTTTTAAAAGCCTGCTTCAAAATGAAAACAATTATAATATAAGAAATATGCCAGAAAACGGACTTAAACCTACTACTGCATTATACAATATGACCAAGACTTCAGCAATTCATAAGTCTATAGCATTTTCTGCAAACAGAAATATCTTGAGTTGTGTATGGTTTGTCCCGCCCCCCCTCCCCCCCGCCTTCCCCTCCCCCCGCCTCCCCCTCACCCCCATGCTGTGAATCAGCCACACTGACCACTTTATGTCTTCATGGTAATTCTGAAAATAACAGTGCAGGGCAGATCACTAATGATCAGATTTGGACCTGTGAGCAGAAGTGGCACGTGTGTGATATGTCAATACGGTATATTTACATTTCGCTTTAAACATTTTTGTAGGTCGTCAGAAATTACTTTCATGTTTTCATTCTACTTTACATTTATAATAAAGTTATATACATTTTACACTAAAACGGATGTAACTGTGTATGCTGATTTTCTCGCTCCTGCCTAAAAGCAGTATTTTTGGCCTGGGGACTGAAAGTCCCCTAGGCCTAAGTTAGCATACCACATTTCAAACACTGCAGACAATTTAACTGTGCTATGTGCGAATAACAACTGTAAACATGCGCTATGCGAAAGTAGTGCAAGACAGACCAGATCAATCTTCTGTTTGAATGTCGCATATGATAAGAACATATTACAAATAAAAAGAGTACATACAACTTCAAATGATTGCAGACAAGTATATAGCTTTCTGGCTGCATTACACATTTTTTTATGTTTTAGAAATTAATGCGCTGTTAGCTGATTACGGAAGATAATCATATGCATATCACGGAATAGTAGGGATATTTACGGAAATTTACGGAAACGTACGGAGCTCGATATAAGAGTTTGTAGTTTGATTTTCAAATTTCCGATGTTATTTCATTGACAACTTTGTTATTTACGAACGATTACATATATATTTACCTAAAAATAAATTTCTCTAAAAAAAAGATATAATTTACGTACATTCCCGAGAAGGAACTCACGTGATCAAAATCACCCGCTATTTATCGAGGACGCTGCATGTCAAGGCCCAGTGAACGGTTTCACCAATTACAACTACAAGGTAACCCAGAATCATTTTTGGTTTTCTCTGTTATACACACTGTACAGTACTGTATTTATATTTTATTGCTGGTATTGCTTTGTTTTATCTGTTTCAAGGTCTTTTCCTTGGTACACAATAATTTTCGATCCTCATCATCAGATCATATGGCTTGAAGTTGTACAAAGCGCAGATCGAATTATTTTTATTGGCTTAAAGACAATTAAAATGTCCTTCATAAGTGACCCCCCCTCCCCCAAACCGCAGGTGGTCAAATATCTTAA
>JAFMSR010000001.1:10306354-10435995 GCA_022818135.1 Saxidomus purpurata | reverse complement strand
AGCGCTTTGATTAATATAGGTTTTAGCTGATAAATATACTTTTTCAGATCACTTCAAGTTATTCATTTCAGTGGATAGCGCATTAGAAAAAATCGTTCTGTGAGTTGATAAAATATCACCTCGATTGTTTGTGTCCACCAGTGCAAAAACAACGACTGCACGGACATGAACCTAAATAACATGAAAATCTCCTACCCTTCTATATGTACTGGGGTAACAGTAGTTTTGTGTAATATGTATGTCTGTGCATAAAATAATTGAACAAATCCATCCAATTATGCATTTTATAATCATTTTTGCACATATATAAGATTATGACGCAAATGCTGGATGTTTTTAGTAGGGATGTCAATAACCGATTATTTTACTGACCGGTTAACCGTTTATTTTCCGCCCGGTTAACCGGTAGTGTCCATTGCTTCCATTAAAAAAGAAAAAAATGTCCGTTGTCGAGGACCTTTTCCCCGTGGGCATTACTTACCGTGATACCGCTTCTAAAGTACATTATAATTAAGAATTGAATGTGTTTTTTTCTGCATTTCATCGCGGTATGAACTGTCAGAAGTTTTACACCTAATTTGCATAAACACCGAAAAAAATTAGGTGTAAAACTTCTGATAGTTCATAACTCGATGAAATGCAGAAAAAAAACACATTCAATTCTTATAATTACAACTTACTATTATACGATTATTTCTTTAGTTGACATTCGTTTACATTATTTAGTGATCAGGAACCCGGATTCTATTTTAATATATCGTCGCGCATTAATATTTGGTTGTCATAACGCCACTACTAATTAGTATAATGCTGCGCTGTTTCGAAGTCTTCATTTACAAAATTATAACTGGATTACTACATCTAGATAGGAAATGAAATGATTTAAGTCGCGAATACACTTTTCTTTTTTACTTCTCAGAGTGTTTTTGTTTGGTGACATGCGCTGAATCTATAGTAAAGTTGATACACGATCATCAGCCTAGTGCCATCATCAGTGTAAGATGACACCACTCATCAGGACGGACTTGGAAACTGTTATGCATAGGTACTTTTTTATCAGTTCAAGTTCGCTAAAGTTTAAAACAATTTAATTCATTCTATATCTTATGTATTGCAATAGTATGCCATTTAGTAAACTACTGCAGTTTTGAACCGCAGCAACAACAACCTCATGACTCGTTTATCCAATGTCAAATCCTTTCATTGTGAAATGTCAGGAGAAATTTCCAATTGTTCCGAGTCATTTTTTGGTGGCAAATACACCTCAAATCCGCAATAAGCTGGTAAAAAGTGTTCAAGTCCGTGTTGTTGCCGGTGTCGGTCATTTTGTTATAATTTTGCAGACGGATTCGGCGTCAATGCTCGCATCGATTATAAATCCAAATGAATCGTTTAAAAAGCAAACGGATACATTTTGTCATAAAATCTTTATTTAGACAATATTTACTTGACACACAAGTAAAAATATTTTCATATCTGGTTAGAACTCACGCCATTTCGAAAACGTGTAGCCGGTGTAAACAACAACATGACCCGCTTTTATGAATGAAAAAGTAGCCCGTCATGAATATTAATGAGAAGCTATCAATACGTACCTGCTTCATCGTGTTATGAAAAGCGGGCGCTGGGGCAGAAATAAGCAATCAGTAAAGAGATTTTGTGTGAACTGATTGCAAGTTGTAATTATTGCGCGAACGATTATGTCGTTTTGTACAGAATAAAATATATTTCTTTTTGTTGGCTTCTACTTCTTTGAATCTTTTATTCATAATGATATTCACGTTCTATGAATCATACAATAACATAGGTGGGGTGAGGCAGACAATCATTCCGGTTGTATTTGTAAACTCTTACACCACTGGAAGATTTTTAGCATCATAATCTTTATTTACAAACGTCATAGGACGGACATTTGGCTCTTAATGTGAGAAACTTTTGCAGTTTTTATCAGGAGACATTGAATTAAAAGACTACATGTTGTTTACAACTGAAAGCTCCTGGATAGGCAAGAAAACAAAACGAAATAACCAATGTCCAAATTAAACGCTTCTGTGTAAAGCGAACGTTCAACCATTTTGTCTTTGTCACTCTGTTTGATATTTTTCCAAACAACAGACTGACCCGGCGGCATTTTCAAATAAAGAACGAGAATCTGTCTAGCCATCCTCGGTGTCCAGGCTATTTATACCGTAATAGACCGTTGGTTCCGATGATGCTATCTAGCGTAAGCAAGTAGATCTATTGACATTAACAAAATGATAAGAATCAAGCTAGTTTCATATACCTACCGTCTGATTACTAAAAAAACGCTTTCATCATTTAGTATTCTAATGACTTCAAATAAATTTTGCGCAACCATTTTTTTTGTAATTGGTTTTATTTAGTTGCATGCAGGTGCCTAAACAACGACATAGAAATATCAAACAGTTATCAAAGGATCCTTCGATCTTTAATAATTGTTACTCGAAGCTTGTTGCACATGTGGGGGTAATTAAATGTAATTAAAGATAATTCAGTTAAATGGCTTAATTGGCAACATGCTTCAAACATATGCACTTTCCTTTCGTATCAAAGATTAGAGTAAAGGTATGTCGATGTCAAAATCAAACTATGTTCAGGCCGAGTCCAGCTAACAAGTTGACACTTAACACCTTTCTGTCTGCCAGGTGTTAAAATAATCGGTTACCATTTTCGTAACGGGTTAATCGTTCGTTCAGTCGGTTAACCGGATAATCGATTAATCGTTTACATCCCTTATTTTAGAAAAACAGTTAGGCACATGTACAAGTTTTTTGTTATGTACCATACATAACGGAAAATACCTTACTTATAGTAACATTTAGCAGTTCGCGTATAACAGGAGAAATCAAAAGAAAACTTTGTTATATTTCAAGTCTTAATGAAACATTTTCAAGCCGATATATCATCATCAAAGATAGCATAAGCATGCCCTGTCGGCGACACTCAATTGCGGCTTATGTACACTTTATTTGATAACCACTTACGAAAATTTAATTTCATTAAATTAATTGATTTATTGTTTGTTAGATATTTTACATTTTTATGTCTTATACACTGTTAGTGCACCAGGATCCAAACTTATGTAGGGATGTTACATTATAGGCTAGTCCACTAGTGAATCACTGCTGTCAGATCTACTGATAAGCACCGCCCACTGACCACTCTCTTACTTGTATGTGTGTTGTACATAGAATATTCATTTCCTATAGATTAAAGCATAGAAAACAGTTGTGTCTCCTTTATATTCACCAACTTTATAACATGGTGTCAGAAGTAAAGTGACTTTATTTAACTACTGAAGGATTAAACAATTAAATATTCTGCGGACTATTAATTGTATTGTGTAAACAAAAAAAACCCCATTGTTTAAGATGGAAACACAAAGCAATCCCAGGATGGATTGGGAGTCAAATGACTTGCCGAATGCATTTAAGCGTTTTAAAGAACATGCTGAGTTTATGTTTGGTGGACCCCTAGAAAAGAAAACCGAGGAATCAAAATGCAATTACCTAATGCTCTGGGTAGGGGAAAAAGGACGACAGATATTTTCAACATGGAACATTGACGCTGAAGCAAAGAAGCTATTGCAAACATATTATGATGGTTTCGCAAACTACTGTGCACTAAAATCAAACCACATATACAGCAGGTACAAGTTTAAATCGCGAATTCAGCAAGACAATTAAGGACTGTGGATACCCAGACACAATCACTGACGAAATGATCAGAGATCACATAGTGTTTGGAATACGCTCACACAAAATACGAGAAAAACCCATCAGTGAAGGATCGGGACTTACACTTGAGAAGTGCATGGATATAGCACGGACTTATGAGCTGAGTCAAACACAGGTCAAGGACATAAATTGTCAATCCCAGTCAGTGAATGCTATCGGACGAAACTCACAGCACAAGGCTGCTCAGAAGAAATCCATGCTCCCGACTAATTCCAGAAACCCCCAAGATCGCCAACAGAGACAATATCAAGGGAGACAACAAGGTGGACAATATTACACGCGTAGTAACAGCAATTTCTGTGACAATTGCGGAAATCCAAAGCATGGATATAATGACATGTGTCCCGCTAAAGGGAAATTTTGTGATTATCGTGCAAAACCTAATCATTTTGCCAAAGTATGCAGAAAAAGAAAGGTTGACAACAACAAAATCAATGAGGTAACGCATTTTAATACTACATCTGATCTTGAATATTCCTTCCTTGACACCCTTCCCATGATGATTCTGAATTCTATGTCTAATACAGTAGAGCATGATCATATCACAAATCAAGCATTTGCCACAATCACAATTGGTTCAACGCCAATTTCCATGAAAATGGATAGTGGTGCACAGGTCAACTGCCTTCCAAGGTCTGTTTATGCATCTCTTAAAATTGCAGGCCCACTAATGCCTAATCAGAAGCGTTTAACAGGCTTCGACGGAAAGGCGTTAAAGGTGGATGGTTTCATCAAACTGCCATTGAAATACAATGAGCAGATATTTCATGAAGAGTTCTACATAGTAGATACCAAGTCACAGCCCATAATAGGTTTACAAACATGTTTGAAACTTAATGTCATGAAGTTAGTCCTGGCTATGGGCTCAGACTCGCATCCAACAAAAGAGTCGGTACTAGGTCAATACCCAGATATATTTCAAGGTATAGGGCAACTACCTGGCGAATGTCAAATATATTTACGCGAGGACGCAATTCCAGTTATACATCCTCCACGAAAAGTTCCAATAGCAATCAAGGACAAGCTCAAGGCAGAGCTCGACCATATGGAATCCCAGAACATAATCGCTAAGGTCACGGAGCCAACTGAATGGGTTAACAGTCTTGTCACTGTTGAAAAATCTAACGGATCTCTGAGAATCTGCTTAGACCCAAAAGACCTAAACAATGCCATTAAGAGGCCACATTACCCAAACAAGACTCTTGATGACCTACTTCCTGAATTGTCACATGCTACAGTGTTCTCTAAATTTGACGCTCGTAGTGGTTACTGGTCCATAAAACTTACAGAAGAGTCTTCATACCTTACATGCTTTAACACGCCATTTCAAAGATATCGCTTTTTACGGTTACCCTTTGGAGTTTCATGTGCAAATGATTTGTTTCAATCAAAAATGGATCAGTGCCTTGAAAATCTGCCAGGTGTAAGGACAATTGTTGATGATATTGTGGTTTATGGTAAAGACCATACTGAACACAACACAAATCTCCACATGTTCATGCAAAGATGTAGAGAAATGGGCATCAAACTAAACCCAGATAAGACAGCGATAGGGAAAAGTGAAATACCTTTTTTTGGTCACCTTCTCACATCTCAAGGTTTAAAAATGGATCCATCCAAGGTTAAAGCCATTGAACAGATGCCTTCACCCACAACAAAGTCAGAACTTCAAACAGTACTTGGGATGGTTACATATCTGCAAAGATTTGCACCTAATCTTTCAGAAATAATTACCCCTCTAAGACAACTTCTATCTAAAGATGTTGAATTCAGATGGGATACACCCCAGGAAGAAGCACTTCAAAAGGTCAAACAGCTCATTACGCAAAGCCCCGGCCCCATCCTTGCATACTTTGACCCAAAACTTGAGGTTACTCTGCAAGTGGACGCTTCAAAATATGGCCTTGCTTCAGTTCTCATGCAAAATGGCAAACCAATTTCATTTGCATCAAAAGCATTAACACTCACAGAGGTCAATTATGCGCAAATCACAAAAGAGCTATATGCTATACTTTTTGGCTGCAAGCGCTTTCACCAATACACATACGGTAGGCGTATCACATGCCAAACAGACCATAAACCACTCCTCTGGAAAAAAGACTTACACTCTGCGCCGCCTCGCCTGCAGCGCATGCTATTACAGCTGCAGCAATATGATATAGATCTGGTATTTGTGCCGGGAAAAGACATCCCTCTTGCAGATACTCTATCTCGCAAATTCTTACCTGACAAATATCCAGAAATTGCAGATGACATAGAGTATCATGTTCACGCAGTCATGTCCAACTTACCTGCGAGTGACAGTAAAATGCAATTAATCAGGTCAACAAATCAATCAGATTCGCAAATGCAGCATCTTTCTATTGCCATTTTAGATGGTTGGCCAAATGACAGAGAAAGTTGCCCCAGTCAGCTATTAGAGTTTTGGAATTATAGAGACGAACTCTCTGTAATTGATGGCATCATCTTAAAAAGGTCAAAAATCTTGATTCCAAAACAGTTAAAGGTCCAATACTAAGGAAAGTGAAAATACAAATATACTTTATAAAACACAGAAATCAGTTATTTTTATTAAAAAATGAAAGTTGGTATGTAGAAATTCTAAATAAACCACAGTACATGTACAATTATTTTTCTATGCATTATGAAGAAAGTTAAAAAGACCTGGGTGGTCATTTTGTCAAATCGATGAGATTTCAACATAGAACACATACTTTTCTTCGTGTTCCAAACACTTTCTCTAAATTTTAACCTGACAATCTTCATTATTTAGTGTCTTGCATAAGGTAATGTACTTGCCATTGAAATAACTGTCACTTAATTTTCGCTTAGTAGTGGACCTTTAAGGCCAATGATGCTTGAAAAACTTCATGATTCATACTTAGGTGTAGACAAGTGTACACAGCGTGCTAAAGAAATACTTTTCTGGCCTAGCATGTACAAAGACATTACAGCTAAGCTGCCCAATATGCATACAACACAGGTGTTCATACACAAAAGAAAATCTGCAACCCACAGAAATTCCTGATAGGCCATGGCAAATTTGCTCTACAGATTTATTTCACTGGAACAACAATGATTATATACTGCTAGTTGATGCATATAGTAGGTATTTCGAGGTCAGTCAGCTTTCTAGTACAAGGTCAATATCTGTGATTGATAAACTCAAAGGTTATTTTAGCCGCCATGGTATTCCGGAAGTTCTATACTCTGATAATGGTCCTTGTTACGATAGTTCAGATTTCAAAGAGTTTTCACACGCATATGATTTTTCTCATGTCACTTCCTCCCCAGGTCATCAGTCAGGAAATGGATTGGCAGAAATTACTGTGAAAACAATCAAAGCAATCTTTACAAAAGCAAAACAGGCTGGAAAAGACCCATACCTTTCACTTTTAGAGTATCGCAATTTCCCACTGGCGTGTGGTAAATCGGCAGCTCAGTTGTTAATGAGTAGACAGCTCAGGTCAACACTTCCTTTAATTTCTGAGAAACTGCAACCCAATGTGCCTGACCAACAAATGATCAAAGGCCACCTACAGAGATCAAAAAAAATCTCAAAGGGTTACTATGACCTGTCCACAAAAAATCTCAAACCATTAGAAATTGGGGAAGGTGTACGGATCCGACAAGGTAAACAATGGCTACCTGCCATAGTGGAGAAAAAATACATGATAGGTCATATATTGTCTCATCTGAAAATGGTGCAAGCTATAGAAGAAATAGGCATCATCTTCTGACGTCAAACGAACAGCCATTTACAGATCATGAACTATGCACAGCACCTTTTCCTTTACCAACAACACACAACACAAATAATTCTGCACAGAGTTTCAAACAAATTGAGTCTAACTTGCCTCAATCTCAATGTTCTACCCCACCCTTGCCGGAGCAATCAACACAACAATCACCACCAAAAACAATAACTGATCCGCCCCTGGCCAGCCCAGCCAATTATACAACAAGATCAGGTCGTAGTGTTAAACCTCCTCAAAGGTTGTCTTTCTGATATGATAATAAAGATTACTGTTCTGAAGTGATGAAATAATTCATAGATATTTACAAATATAGGTGATATATATGATGAATGATGTTCCAGTTAGGTGAATGAAATATAAATGACTTCTGAGAACGGTGTAATTAGATTGACAACCATGCAGATTGGATATAAACTGATATCTTTGATTGTAAATGAGCTGTGAAGTGATAAACATTAAGTGGAACAGAACTGTAACTTTCTATACATTAATCAATCTCTAACTATGGCTGATCTTTCATGAGACTTTTATTGCTTTGAACTGACAATTGCTGGAACTGATTACTGTTTGATGTGTTTCATTTTTTTTATAAAGAAGGGAGATGTTACATTATAGGCTAGTCCACCAGTGAATCACTGCTGTCAGATCTACTGATAAGCACCGCCCACTGACCACTCTCTTACTTGTATGTTTGTTGTACATAGAATATTCATTTCCTATAGATTAAAGCTTAGAAAACAGTTGTGTCTCCTTTATATTCACCAACTTTATAACAGGGAAAACAGGAATTTCAGTAAATGTTTGAGGAAACATGAAAATGCCATCTACTTTACACGTGCATTTGTATTTAAAATTTTAAGTTCAACTTATATATTTTCACGTAATTGCACAGCGTGATATAAGTAAAATTTTAAGACATAGTTCTCATATCTTTTATTTTCATGTATTTTAATTTATTGACTAAAGAAAGGGAAAAAACATAAAAAAATAACAATAAAAAATTGGCTCCTATGGGGACTGAACCCAGAACCCTTCAATCTCAAAGCGGACGCTCTACCACTGCGCCAAAGTACAAAATGTGTTCAAAATGTGTACAACTATAAAATCCAAAGTATTCCAAATGGTTAAAAACAGGAAACACACATTACATACCTTCTAACTAAACTACAATATTTCCAGCAATTAACTTATTGATAAACGAACACTCTTTATTCAGTACCTTTTTTCATAAGAAAGAGCATTTCGTCTGTTTCCTACGTCAATATAGTATATGTTGATGTATTTCGGTTTAAAGACCTAAAACTATTACCTTTTATCTTCTCGGATGTGAAAGGATTGGGTTCTTTGAATAATGCCGTCATTCTTTTCTCAAACTCTTTGATATGAAAAAATAACAGCATGTATAAGCAAATGTATTATTTCCCATCAGACTCCCTAAAGACGTCATGTTATTAGTCAATAGTTCAAAGGTGTTGGTAGATTTAAAACTATGCAATTTTAACGATATCATCAATGTACTACATTGTTCTTAACGTTTTTGACAAACAATTTCATTTTTCGGAAAACTGAACAATTGTAGCGACAAAAAGTAAATACATGTACATGCAAAATCAAAGTATTTCTAGTAATAAAATGACATTTGATCATATTCAATCAGTTTCATCACCAATTTTGCTAGGGTAAACCAGTAAAAACGTGTATAAAAGATTTGGATAACAGTGTGATTTAACCACGTCACAGAAAAATCATACTGTATATCAGTAAAACAATGACTCAAAAATAAGAAGAGGTGTTGCCAAAATGTGTTCATAAGGTTTTTTCAAAGTTTGACCTATTTTGACCTCACAACATATATCAGTGCAAAAATATCTGTAAAAAATTAATGTCGATTCTGCTTAACGGACACTTGAATATTTTCAAATTTTGTTTTTGACTGAATGACATGGTAATAGGTCTCAATGTCGAACTTAAGCGAGTTTGTCAATGAACAAGACCATTAAAGTTACATTGCTAAGCGTTGAACCAAGACCTGTTACCTCCCAGTTTTTCAGACAACACAAGTTTTATAATATTTAAAATGCCCGATGTGCAATTTCATAGCAATTTATATGATAACGTAATTTTTGACAAATATGACTTCATATCAACGGCAGAAATCTTATCCAAACAGATAATAATATAATAAAAAAAGTTAATGAAGATCAGCCAAAACACGTGGATTCAACCTGCAGTTTTACATATGTTGCCTGACTTTTGAGTGTTAAACTAAACTAAGACCCCTTGAATATTCAAATTTCAATAACATCTGACTGGCACCTTGTGATGATAACACCACTTGACCAATCATCAAACATATATATGGTAAATATTTCAGCTGATGTGTATTATAACATTTATTGACCTACCTGAAATTTTTTCCTCTATATCTTGTGTGCCCGTATGACTATAACGTTTAAGTGCTTCTATTCCAGCCAGAACTTTCTGAAACATGGCTTCATTATATTGTAACATTCGCATGTTCTCTATTGAAGACTTGATATTTAATGGTCCTGATTCATACTGTCCAATGTACTCCGAACATTTTTCCCTAACCTCTTGGGCAAACCCTGAAGCAAGTTTGATTATTGCGTCTTTTAGAACATAACGTAAATCATCATACTCGTCCTCGTCTAGAGATGCTGAACTACTATGTGCCAGTACTTCGTTCCTACGGAACAACAAAATCTGTAATTTGTCTCTTTCTTCAAAACTTAGACTTTTGCGGAAGAGGGTATGCACAACCAAGATCACCATCTGAAGATCCCATCTTTGTACATCCGTTTTCCCGTGTAATGGGAAAAGCTTCTCGAATTGCCTTTTATATAGCTGGTGCCTGAGTTTTCTTTCAAATGGTTTAAGTAGGATATCCAGGTCTCCTCCATTTTTGTCTACTTCTCTGTACAACACTTTCTTTGAAATGTAAGAGCCACCTTCTGTCAGAAGCAATATTGCCCTAAGGAAATATTCGTTTTCTGTGCTTGCCATTTCTGCAATATTTTAATGAATGCAAAGGCTCAGAGTTCATTGTCGATTAATCAGTTAGTTTTATTCACTGGTCATGAGTAATAAATCTGCCTTATTATTTATCTTCGAACCAATCGTTCTAAAATTATTGATCAGAAACTGCTTCTGACGGTCAGACAGACAGACTAACGGAAATATTCACGAGGCAGCTTTTGTGAGGCTAAACCTTTGAGCTTGCTTTGATTGTTTAACCCCAGAATACATTTTTAACAACACAATAGCAGTTTAACCTCCAAATGACGGAAATAACCAAGGCAAGCTCCAGAACGCTAAATTGCAAAGAAACCCTACCCCCCTCTGCTGTATCAGCAAAACGCACCAGCTCCAATTAAACGATGGTACTTCGACTAACATAGCGACAAGGCTCCAACAAAACATGACTGATTGTATTCTATTATAGTTTTTCGTCAATTCCGAATAAACCAGTACTCTTATGGAATGCCCACGTCTGTACCGCATGACCGTAGCTGTAGGCTTTTCAGACATCGATGCGTGTGAAAGTAGTGCAAGTTGAATGCTGAGGATTCCACGGTAAAAAGAGACTCGAAATGGATTTCGCACAAAAATAGCGAAGTTAGGGTGTTTAACATTGACATGTTATATCGGGTCAAAATTTCGTAAGCATATATTCATAGTTTACCAATCTGGTATTTCTACAGACAAAGCACGTACAATTCTGAAAAACATAGTGTTCTGTGATAATCGATTGATATCGTTATTTGTTAGGTCGCGATAACGATTAGTATAAGGTAAGAGAACATACTTAGTCTAGTTGTATTGCGAAATGTAATCAAGATAAATGAACACGTTGTTATCTCAAAATGTATGTTTTCTGTATATATCATCGGTAGGAAATTAGCAGTAGCAGTAGCTGGCAGTAGCAGTAGCACAAACTTTAAGTTAGCCGTGCCAGTAGATGACAGCAGCAGCACTTTCTTTGAAATGTAAGAGCCACCTTCTGTCAGAAGCAATATTGCCCTAAGGTAGTATTCGTTTTCAGTGCTCACCATTTCTGCAATATTTTAGTGAATGTAAAGGTTCAGAGTACACTATCAATGGACCTTAAAAATCAATAGGTGTCATTCATTTGTCATGAGTAATAAACCTACCTTTATATTCATCTTCGAACCAATCGTTCTTAAATTATTGATCGGAAACCGTTTGTGATGGTCAGACAGACAGACGGGCATATTCGCGAGGCGAATTTTTATAAGGTCATACTTTGATCTTTCTTAGATCTTTTTTAACCCCACAATACAATTTTGTTACCACACAATAGCATTTTAACCTCCCAATGACGGAATTAACTCAAGCAAACGTCAGATCGCTAAGTAATACACAAACCGTAGCCCCCTTACACGCTGTATCGGCAAAACGATTTAACGATGCTAGTCCGGATAACGTCAAGACAAGGCTCTAACAAAATATGGCTGATTTTAAAACAAAACCTACTAGAGTATAACAGATTCGTGTATTTTTTATAGTTAAGAAATAATCTATGGCTTGGACTGCTTTATCGAAATTGAAGCATTCCACGGAGGTGATGTGACGGGCGGAATAATTCACAAGGGCGAAGCATAATTATGCACGCACGTAATCGACGGGAAATGCTTCAATTTCTATAAATCACTCCAATCCATAGATTATTTGGATTCTTATTAGCCGAATTTATGAGAAATGACATAACTACCACGGACCTTTTTCAGTTCGGCGGTAATGGGTAATAGGGCATACATAGTGGCTGTTGGAATTCACTCCCCTATTTCGGGCCACCATTCAAGACATCATATATAGCTATATCATACAAACTTATTTTTAGTTCACTTATCTTAAATAGAAAGAACATAACTGTGAAAGTTGAAGAAGACGTCAGATTCAGAACCAAACGAAGTAGACACTCGATTAAATGCGTACCGATAAACTGAAACTGTACAATGTTATAACGTGGAGTAATGACGTCAGTGGGATGACTCAAACATTTTTATTCGTTGTTTTGTCTCTTTTCTTGGTATTTTAAAGGAATACAGGTTGAAGGATATTCGAAGATTTAGCTGTCGCAATCAAAAATAAGTTTTAGTTTCTAGATCACAACTTTTTCATGCAATGACCTATTTATACGGTTATTACTTCTATTTCTATGTTTTATTTTCTGCGCGGGAGTAAATTAGAAAAATCGGAAGGAGCTACTTTCATATCCGAAACTCCGCCTACATTTCCGAGTGCTTTATTCATATTAAAGCACTCGGATCGACTATAGAAATATACCATAGGCAATTTAGAATTATTCGTAAATTCAGACGAAACCAGTACCCTTACGGAATGCCCACGTCTGTCCTGCATGACCGTAGATAGTCGGCTTTTTCAGACATCGATGCTTGTGAAAGTAATGCAAGTTGAATGCTGAGGATTCAACGGTAAAAAGTGCAAAACAGACTCAAATTGCATAGATCTTGCTCAAAGTTGCAAAGTTAAGGTGTTTATGATAAGAGATATGCATTGGCATGATATTTGGATCAAATTTCGTAATCATATACTTATAGATCTGGTATTTCTATAGGTAAAAATTGTAAAAGTTTAAAAGACATAATGTTCTCTGACTGATACCATTATTGTGTTGTGTTAATACATGTTAAGCGAAGTTGTTATTTGTATTGCGATATGTAATCTAGGTAAATGAAATAAAAAAAATTCTCTCCAAATTTATGTTTTCTGTTTATCATCGGTCGGAAATCGGCAGTATCAGTAGCTCTCAGTAGCAGTAGCAAAACATGAAGCTGGAAGTGGCAGTAGCTGGCAGCAGTAGTAGCAAAATCGTGAAGTTGGCTGTAGCAGTAGTTAGCAGAAACAGCAGAAGAAACGTGAAGTTGGCAGTATCAGTAGTTGGAAGAAGCAGTAGCAAATCGTGAAGTTGACAGTAGCTATAGTTGGCATTAGCAGTAGCAAACCATGAAGATTGCAGTAGCAGTAGCTGTAGCAGAAACGTGAAGATGGCAGTAGCAGTACTTAGCAGTAGCAAAAACGTGAAGTTGGCAGTAGCATTTGCTGGCAGAAGCAGTTGCTAAATCGTGATGTTGGCAGTATCAGTAGCAGTACCTTGCTCTGGCAGTCGCAAAACAAGATGAGCAAAATCGTTAAGCTAGCAATAACAGTGGTTAGTAGAAGCAGTAGTAAAACGTGAAGTTGGCAGTGACAGTAGCTGGCAGTAGCAGAAGCGAAATCGTGAATTCGGCAGTAGCAGTAGTAAGCAGTAACAGTAGCAAATTCGTGAAGTTGGCGGTAACAGTAGCTGCCAGCAGCAGTAATAAATACCTGAATTTGCCAGAAGCAGTAGCTCAAAGTAGCAGTAGCAAAAAGTTGAAGTTGGCAGAATCAGTAGCTGAGATGGCAGTAATAGTGGTTTGCAATAGCAGTAGCAAAATCGTGAAGTGGAATTAAGTAATTAATTGTATTTAGACTTGAGCGACCCTGTGCTCTGCTGCACGATTCCCCGTCTGGCCCCCTTATTAAAATACATGGCCTTTGTTTCAACTTGGTCACGTGGCCTCTTATGCAAGTAATAGGCGTCTCTGTCCAGAAGGTCAGTTTTGTGCGCGAACTCTGCGAGACAGACGCAATTCGTTTCAATGTGTTTTTAACAAAATTAGTGCTTTAAACAAATTAGGAATTTATGTAGGAATTTATTGTGATTAATATCAAGATGAGTGAAAGTGACAATAGTCAGGACTCTCAGCAGTCGAGAGATGACTTTAACTTTGAAGAGTGGGCAATCGGCCTAAAACTTCCAAGAAAGGCGACGGTAATCCTTAGACAAGAGGAACTTACGTCGAAAGAAACACTGAGTCTGCTGGATGCCACGGACCTTAAAACGATAGGCCTCCCACTTGGATGTGTAAAAATCATCATTCATGACATTAGAAAATGGAAATCTTAAGGAAACACCCAAGATGAGCAAACCAGTGGACAGACGGCAGGAACAACAGGAATCGAGGGGGCAGGTAAAACGTTAGACGATTTATTAAACACCCTTCATGCCCCAAACGCAAACGCTAAGACGACCTCGTCGGTTCCGGGGTACATGGACCCCCGGACTGTGTTAACTCTAAAAGAACAATCGAGAAAGGCTGTTCATGTCACACAGTTTTTGTCGGAAAGAAGCAAACGCCGTCGTCAAAATAAACGCAAGGAATACGTCTTACGATCTGGCCGCAATGACGAAGAAACGATTCTTATTAAAGCCGAGGATGACCACCCTTACTTAGGGATCCTCATGGAAGAATGGGGAGCTGCAAACATGCGGGTCCTCAACCATCTGCTCGGGTCGGACCAACTCGACCGAGAAGACATAGAGTATTATGTCCTATACGACAAAAATTTTCGAGTTTGCCGAAATATACGAATGGAACAGTGTTCTACACTTTGACTTTAACTACCGCGAAATACAGGCGGAACATGGATTCAAGTGGGGAACTTTCTCCCCCCACATGGAACTTCAAATCCTGATTCCTAAACGGACACGCCCAACTGCATATGGATCAGCGCCAACCCAAAGCTCGCCGAAAGAAGACTGCAAAATATTCAAGGCAAGAGGAAGTTGCCCTTTTGGCAGCAACTGTCGTTACCGTCACCCCCAGAAAACAGCACAACCTGAACAAAATCGCCAGGACACGCGACCAAAAAACACTTAAGCCGATCTACGTCACTAAATTTTAAAGCATGGGAACAAAATCTGCCATCAGACTATAAAGACCGTGAATATCTGTTATCGGGAATTAAGGACGGATTCCATATTGTTGATATAGACAAAATTTCTGTGAATGTAGACTTGGAAAATTATTCCTCAGCTACCAGTAAATCATTGCGCGCGCGATCTGAGGCTCAGATCACCAATGAACTCGAAAATGGTCATTATAAAGTGGTTAATGACAAGCCACGTATCATTTCTGCACTTGGAGCTATACCTAAGAAAGGTTCATCCAAGGTAAGACTTATTCACGATTCCGCTGTCAATGACTTTACAAAGACTAACCATTTCAAATATCAGACTATCCAAGACGCCATGAATTTAATAACGCCAACCTGTTTCATGGCAAAAGTTGATCTTCAAAATGCTTACCGCAGTGTGAAAATACATCCTACGAACTTCCAGGCCACGGGACTATATGGCGATTCAATAACGATAAACATTTTACATATATGGTAGACCAACGTCTCCCGTTTGGAGTAGCACGGAGCCCGAAAATATTTTATCATTTAACTCAGTCCGTACGCCTTATAATGGCAAGAAATGGATATGAAAACATTATCTGTTACTTAGATGATTTTTTGATAATAGCACAAACATACGAAGAGTGCCAGAAAACTCTAAACGCCCTCATTAAATTACTGCGGGAACTTGGATTTCAAATTAATTACAACAAGGTAGATGGACCGTCACAGGAAATAACATTTTTGGGAATTATACTTAATTCTGTCTCTATGACAACGCGTGTACCCGAACAAAAACTTAACGAAATGCATAATCTTTTACAAAACTTTGTTTTCTCCAAAAAAGTTACTAAGCGTGAAATTCAAAGCCTTGTTGGAAAACTAAACTGGATTACACAATGTGTTTATGGTGGACGTTTCCATATGCGCCGCCTGATTGACAGCTCTAATAAGTTGAAACATAGTTGGCATCAAACTCGTGTTACGCGCGATATGAGATTGGACATTATATGGTGGTTAGAATTCATGAAAATATTTAATGGAACCATGCCTATGGTTGACTGTAGATCGGCAACTTCTTTCAGCATTGATGCCTGCAAATTAGCCGCAGGAGCCTTTTACCATGGGGATATTGTATACACGCCATGGACAGCTAAAACGTCAACATTACCAATAAACTACCTGGAAGCACTATCCTTAGAGCCTGCAGCGAGGAGGTGGGCCCCGCTCTGGGCAAATAAGCGCGTTTATGTGCACTGTGATAATATCGCAGCCTGTTCTATTATTAACAAGGGCTCTTGTAAGCACCCTATGGTCATGAATTCATTACGCCGAGTTTTTTGGCTTAGTGCAGTATATAATTTCCGCCTCAGGGCTGTTTATTACCCAGGTTTTGCAAATGTATTAAGTGACAGTGTAAGCAGGTTGCACGAACGTGATGCCGCATCTAGACTCTTAGATACGATGTCTCAAATCGGGGTTTTTTAATTGCAGGTTACGACAGCCAGCTAGAAACGGATTTGGATCGGGATGTCGCCTTTTATTATAGCAATGCTTATTCATTTAACACTAAACGGGCGTATGCTACACACAGGAAAACTTACTTAAAATTTTGTAGGCGCATGGGCTATCCGGCTATCCCAGCTTCCTCTTCAACGATTTGCCGGTATGCAGCTTATCTTGCTAGAAAGTTGAAGTTTAATTCTGTCAAACAGTATATGAACGTTATTCGGTTGATGCATGCGGAATGGAATTTACCAAATCCGTGCTTGGACAATTTCAAATTAACATGTACTTTAAAAGGCATAAGACGTCATATGGGTGATCTTGTTAATCGCAAAAAACCTATGACGCCGGATCTGTTACGCAACATTTTACTTCACCTGGATTTAACAAAAACGTTCGATGCTAGTGTGTGGGCAGCTTGTCTCACCATGTTCTACGGACTGTTACGCAAAAGCAATGTATTAATTCATAGTGGTATTCTGTCTGACCAGAACATTTTTCCCTTGGGGAATATTAGTGCACATTCGCTGGAGTAAAGTCATTCAATATAAATCTAGGACTTTTGACATTCCACTGCCGCGCTTCAAACAAAATCCTCTCTGTCCTGTACAAGCTATTTTCAACAGCTTGCAATTAACCTTAGGTGCAGATCCTAATGGCCCTGCTTTTGGCTACAAGATACACGGACAGTTTAAACCGCTCACAAGTGACTCATTCATTAAACGTGTACGAGAGTGCTTAGGTCAGGCTGAACTACCTGTCAATGATGTAACCTGTCACTCTTTCAGGAGAGGCGGTGCTAGTTACTGTTACTCAATTGGACTTCCAGCGGAGGCAATAAAACTCTTAGGAGATTGGAAATCAAATTGTTACTTATCTTACATTGAAAATGATGTTCATAAACGTTTTGATATTATTCGCCGTATGCAAAACTCACTCTAACTACTCCCTACCCTACCGTCTACACTCTCGGGGATTGGGGAACTTAGTTATAATAGGTCATTGACCTTCTATAATTATAATTTGTATACACCTATTGGAAATTAAGATTTCCTTTACCATTAATGCAAAAGTTGTATTGGTATTGCTCAGCATATATTATCACTTTGCATAATTTGTATTGTTTATGCATATTATGATGCTCTTATATTTTGTAGCGCAAGCCATGTTGTTTTTATTTGCGCGCTTATTCTTTAGTGGAGCTGTAGTTAGAATTCTTAGTAATAAAGCTCTAGTTCACCCCTCTACCTGTGTTGTTCATTGTTTAATATGGCATTTGCAGTAGTAGTAGCAGTAGCAGAAACGTGAAGATGAAAGTAAGAGTAGTTAGCAGTAGCAGTAGCAAATACGTAAATATGGCGTAGCAGTAGCAGTTGCAAAGATATGTTCCTACTTTGCCTACAATGTACTGGCTTAGCTGTTGTTGGGATTTTCATCTAACAACTAGTCAACTAGGAAGCGTATGTACGTATTCTGTTTTGTTGGATTTCAACGGCATTTTAAATACTCCTGTCTGATTGTATAATCGAAGAAATCATTTCAACAACTTTCGCAAAGCTAAGAACTAGTTAACAAAGATGTTTAGAATTACAGCTGTATATTTGCTGAATTGGTAAATGTACAGATTTACTTTCAGCTGAACCTAATTGTGTAAAAATGGCTCATGGTGTGTTCCTTAATTTTGTCGCTGATACATTTAGCGCTGTGTTATTTTTGGGAATGTCACACCAACTACCCTGCGAGGGAATGAGCCGAAAGTATTCATTCAAGCACGTTTCCACTTACGATGATTCAACATATCCAGACGGAATACTTTTAAACAGCTACAGTTTTTGAAACTTTATCCAAATGTGTTGGACACATACTAAGATTTCTTTTCATACGCAGAAAAACATTCATATATATTAAAACTTAAAAGTTTGCGCTTCGAAAATGTGACTGATACTTCCAACATTTTCATACTGCTACTGCTACTCCTGCTACTGCCAACTTCACGTTTTGGCTTCTGCTAACTACACCTACTACTAACTTCACGATTTTGCTTCCGCCACCTACTGCTGCTGCCAACTTTACGTTTTTGCTACTGCTACTACACACTTCACGATTTTATGTTTATTTGCTACTTCTACTGTCATAATCACGTTTTTGCTACTGCTAATGATACTGCTAACTTCACGTTTTTGCTACTGCTACTGCTTACCATTGCTTCTGCCATTTTAACGTTTTTTGCTACTGCTAGTGCGAGCTACTGCTACTACCAATTTCATATTTTTGCTACTGCCAACTTCACGTATTTGCTGCTGATAATGCCGGATACTGCTACTGCCACTATCGCGATTGCTACTGCTGCTGCCAACTACTGCCACTGGCAACTTCAAGTTTGTTCTACCACTAACTACTGCTTCGGCCAACTTCACGTTTCTGCTACTGCTAACTACTGATAATGCAAACTTCACGATTTTGCTACTGCTACTACTAACCATTGCTTCTGCCATTTTAACGTTTTTTGCTATTGCTAGTGCGAGCTACTGCTACTGCTACTGCCAATTTCACATTTATGCTACTACTACTGCCAACTTCACGTATTTGCTACTGATACTGCAGGCTATTGCTACTGCCACTATCACGATTTGCTACTGCTGCTGCCAAATAAACAAATTCAGTCGATGTAAAATAGCCGTCAAAACAATTTATTAGGCTTAGCTAAGGGAAAATAGAGTGCATTTGCTGCCTTATTTTTCTAAATTGTTTTATAACGTTTTAAATCTTTGATGAAATATGTATTTTAAATGTCGAATATATTATAGAAACGCTTCAGTGGTAACTTCCAAATTCCAAAGTTTGTATCTGTTCATTGTATCATATTTTATTGTAATTTCTAATATGTATATTCATAGTAAGTATATATACCCAATGACCCCATTGGAAATAAGCTTTTAGCTTTCATGAGCAATCCTATGTTAATACACACTGCTATATGACAAACGTGTTACATCTCCATCTGTCTATTCTTGAATTAGTCTCATTCCGACATACCATATGCTGTGATATTGTAACGTTATAGTAATATGTATAAGCTATCTGTGATAAAAAGAACTTCTTCCAGATAGATTTACGTTTTAACTAGTCTGTATTTGACTTACTCTGTTTTCAGTAATTTGTGTAACTATGCAACTGGTATTTGTAACTTACAAATATATATGTGTGTTTTAACCTGAATAAACACCAATCACTCAGCTTCCTGCTTTGCTACTGCTACTGCTAACTACTGTTACTGCTAACTTCACGATTTTGCTACTGCTACTGCCAACTACAGCTTAAGACATCTTCTCGTTCGTGCTACCGCTATTTCCAGCTATTGCTTCTGCCGACCCAACGATTTGATATTACTAACGTTAACTTTACGTATTTGCTTCTGCTACTGCTAACTATTGCTACTGCCAACTTCACAATTTTCCTCTCGCCACCTACTGCCACTGCCAACTTCAAGATTTGCTTCGGCCACCTGTTGTTGCTGCTATTGCTAGGTACTGCTACTGTCATTTCCACGTTTGTGCTTCCACTATTGCAAGCTACTGCTAATGCCGACCCAACATTTTTGCTACTGCTACTGCCAACTATTGCTACTGCCAACCCAATGTTTTTGCTACAGCTACTGTAATCTATTAATAATGTCAACTTCACGATATTGCTTCTGTCACCTACTGCCACTGCCAACTTCGGCCACCTGTTGTTGCTGCCGACCTCACGTTTATACTACTGCTATTGCTAGGTACTGCTACTGCCATTTCCACGTTTGTGCTTCCACTATTACAAGCTACTGCTACTGCAAACTTCAAGATTTTGGTTCGGCCACCTACTGCTGATGCAACCTCACGTTTTTGCTACTGCTACTGCTAACTATTGCTACTGCCAACTTCACTATTTTGCTACTGCTATCTCTTTCACCGTTTTCCATTTGTTTCCGTACGTTTCAAAAAGCAAAGCTAAACGCTTCAATACACAGCTTCAGTCATACTTCTTTCATAAATCCTGTCACTTGTGAGGTTAACATACCGTTTTACCTTTGATTCAATACCTGGCTACGATTTTAAACAGGTGTGCGTTCTTATCTTAGTGAAAGCCTTAGTTTCCTGGCATACCATTTAATGCGAAATGAATGACTTCAAAACAAACAACAATACACTGATTGTCATATGCAAGGGTGTCCTATTCACACTAAGCCGCCCCTGCCATTTATAAGTCACCTATGATAAATAAATGCTATAATACTAGATTTGCTATTTACATTGACTATTTACGTAGTTACCAAAATTAAATTGGACATACAGACGGACAAACATACGACACATGGAAAAACACTATGTTCCACTGTCGGGGAAGAGGGGACATAATAATGTATGTCGTCATGAGTCGGTATTTTACGTAAAATCGACATGCTGTTTGTTTCCATGTTATCTATATTTTGCCTGAAGGCCCGACCCAGTTTTATATTATAACTTCGTGAAAAATAATTCTTGAATACTAAACAATCTTCTTATAAGACGTGAGTGTAACTTGCCGATTTTTTAAATCTGACTATAAACTTAAATTAAATGATTGCACACCATTTTTTAGTTAGTTTATACTAATTTATTTATTCTCGATTGCGAAACAAGTTCTTACAACTTATATTAATCGCTCTCGAGACTCATTCCAGATGGAATCAACCTCGGAGAGAAAGAGGCAATGCGGAATTATTTGTGTTTTGCCTAAGGGCACTACCGACATGGCGCTTGTAGGGATCGAACGCGGGGCCCTTCGATCCTGAGGCGAACGCGCTACCATTGCGCCACGGCGGCTCCACTATACAGCCTCCTAATTCAGGTTAAAATGGCCTTAAATGTTGAACTATGCATCTTCCTAAAGGCCAGACACAATGCATGCACTGCGCAATTTCTCTCACATCCGTCATTACACATCGATAATAGAATGTAGTTAGTATACCACAACCAGTTTAACACCAAACCAACATTTACAGTGTGTATCTTGTCTGCTGTTTCTCATGATTTTCTCATCCCATTATTTTGCGTGTAGATATCACTTTGCGAATTTGGGACTCTTTTTCTATCGGAACAATTGTTATGGGTATGTTTTTAAACTTGAAAGTATTAGAAAAAGTACTTTAGCGATATCATCCGAAATTTCTGTAGGATTTTGACACTTTGATGTAAAAGAAATTGTTCATGTTTTGGGGAATGAGTACTGGTATTGGTACATTTATAAAACAACGGACACGATACAATAATTATGTCTACATACATGTATCAACAAAATAAAAAATCATATGATTTACCTCGTATCAAATCTAAAGATGACTTTTGGGTTATAATCAGACCTTTGTAAAATCCAGGGGCAGTAAAACAAGAGGTTTTGGAGCTGTCACTTGTAAAGGAGTTTTCAACCGAACTCCAAGACAGTTTCAATTAATTCCAACATGAACAGGAGATCGCACAGCTATGCTGCTTACAAATTCATATCACTTTATCCTAATTCAAATGTTGATTAAAACTGTAGAAAAAAGTCCAAGCTAGAAACATCTTACCTGATTAATTAATAACGGTACACCGAACTTTACACAACAGTAATGTATATCTGTTGAAAATGAGTTAATAAATGTGTACAAATTAATACAGCCGTTTTACACTTATATAGGAATATTTTTGAGATCTTATGTGTTAAACATGCAATGTACAAATGTACTTCTTATTCATTTTTTTCAGAATTTATGAGGAAAGTTAATATAAATATATTTGCATACCTTTAGAAAAAGGATCTCGTGTTTCCACAGGACTTTTCCAATCACTGCCTGGTTGTGTTTCTAAAATTAAAATAGTATATATTGTCATCATTTTCTTCCGTGCCAATGCAAATGATTATCTTTTCAGTACCCACAAATGGCATATTTTACCATCGAAGAATGTACATGAAATCAAATTAAATATGCTAAACATAAGTCATAATATTTGGAAATACTAAAAACAAATAAACGTAGAACAGATAGTTTTATAAGCTTTAAAGAACGCGCTCGTGTTTCTGTCTGTATTCTCCTTTCCAATACATGTTTTTTAGATAATTTTATGAAATAAAACACATTCTGTGCAAACATTTGTCTAAGCTCATGTCTTCTGGCAAGTAAGACAACAACCATTGTACACAAACCTTTCAAAGAATGCGCTTGTGTTTCTGTCGAGAGTGTCCAATCATCTTCTGGAGAAGCCTCTACAAATTAAAACAGTTCACATTGTTTTGAGTAAAACTACTGACATGCAAACGTACCCCTTTTCATAATGCAATTTTAATCCTTTGAGCTATCATAAGTCATAGAAAATGATAAAAGAATAATGGTGTAGCACTTCAGGTGCCATGTGAACTTTAAGATTTTCAAGAGACAAAGAATAATACTTCCAAATCATGACGTCGGCACTACTTTTTCGTTCGTACGGTAATGTCAATTTATCATGAAATTTATAAACAATAACAGATTAGTCTTAAATAGATAAGGTGTCTATTCTATAAAGAAGTGAGAGAATACACTGTCCGTCTGAAAGCCGAACTATTTTATTTGTACTATGTTCTTGATATAACAGATATATTGTGTTGTACTCTGTTTTAAGCTTAATAGTAGAGCAGCATTTTGACTGCTACTTGAATCCAGTATGCACTAAAAAGTAACAAGCTAAGTTATACACCAATATGTTTGGCAGGCATTGAGGTTTATTGAACAGTAGATAAAAGTTGCCGACCTTTGGTGGAAAGTTGGAAAAGGTCAAGGTCAAGGTCAAATTGAACACCAAAATAAAAATTTATAGTAAACTAGTTCACTCTTAAATTATATTTTAAATATACATGGAATGCTAAAATATTTTATTTAACATAATACCTCACTATCATTATTACAAATGCATGTAAAAGTGTTTGCCCGCCAAGCCAAGGGCAATGTCATTTAAAGGTCAAATTATCAAAAATGACTAATTATAAGCTTTCTACCAAATATCAAATCTGATAAATTGTATAAATGATGTTTAAACACATATCTTAACACTTTTACATAAATAAAGGTTTAAATCCCTTGATATGATAGCAATTTAGTCAACTGAAATGTTTATATTGTGAGAGTTTAATTGAAATTACCCCACCCACCACCCTAAAATCTTTCAGTTGCGCTTACCGCATCTACAATTCACATATAATACGACAGTGTTTTTGTTATAAATATATCAGAAAACATTTTAACTAATAACAATTTTTCAAAAACTACTGCTTTGACTCCTTTGTACTAACTTGGATCAGCAGAGGTCAAGTTCAAATTCATTTCAAAGTCAATATCACCTTAAATTCATAAAAGTCATTATACATAGTATAAAGCATTTCTTATAATACATAAAAATCATTTTTATCTACTATATGGCTCAGTTATACAGCACAAGAATGTACCAAATTATCTTTGAATGAAAAACTTCAACAATAGAAAATTTAAAGCATATTATGTAGTTAGGGTACATTATATTTTTCAACAACATTTTTACTACATGTGGTGATAACATCAGTATGAACATAAATTATACACACTAATAAAAATGACCGTATACAGTAAGCTAAATATATAAGATGGAAAATATGTACATGTAATCAAGAGATATTCTCAATGTAACTCCATCAACTATTATACATTTGATAAGAAAGTATATATCATGTACGTTTACCTCACCCACCATGTTAATGTTGGCTATCTACTAGCAATGCTAGCCCATATGGCATACATAATACAATGAAAACTACATTTTGTAAACATAGTTTCTGCAGTAAATGTTATAATAGTTACTAGTATCTATTTTTCATTCTGAACTACTAACAACTTTCAGTGTTATGATTTACAAATCAATATCAGGTTATAGAACTACAATGTTTACAGCCTTTTTCAGTATCAAGTATAGTAAAACTTCCAAAAAGAAATGACAATCATAGCGCACTGTATTTATATGGGCTGAATGTCTGCCTGTTTGGAAATACACCATTTTAGCGCCGACGCAGTTGAAATGGTGTATCAGCATCACCATAACGTCTGTATCAGGGCTAAAATATAGACTATATTGCTATCTCGCAATGATCGGACCTAGCATGCAATATCATTATAATATCTGCTTCTTCTTGTCCAATGGTTAGTTCCGGAACAGAAGATACTACCTCCCAAACCATCACTAACAAGCACTGCTTTTCTGCTACAAAACGAAAGAGTTTATAGCCCGGAGACGAATGTACATCTCTTAGCCATTAATTGGTATATCAATGGACCTGGGGTTTGCCTTTGGCACAAATTTAATACCTGCCAACAGCTCCCATCTTGTCTTCGGGAGCAACAAAGCAACTTCGACAAATCTTTCGAGATTAACACTGCCTTCGATATTACAATATAGATGGTAAATCTTCATTTCTGCTGGAAGAGAAACTCCAGTCGCAATATTCACCAGCTGGCAATGGGTGCAAGCAAAGAAAAGGGATCTATAGGGGTCATTATAAAATTGCCTAAATGACTCAGTATGATGTGGTCTTGTTTGGTCAACATCATCTGCTGATGTTAATGAATTGGAAAATTTTGCAGTCACAGGATCGACCTAAGGCCACATCACGGCTTGTCAATACCGCCGTTTGCTTTAACGTTTTTTCCCAGTTACTTCAAAACAATAATGTATCAGTTAAATTTACCTTGCGTAAGTGACTCTTGTGGACAATCTTAGGTAGCCTTTGCATTTCCAACACAAAATAGGACATATTTCATGCATATATTGTTCTGCTTGAGGCAAAGAAAAATGGTAAAAACAGAGACCGACTATTTCATACACATCAAGATGCATTCAGATACAATTTGAATAGTGTTCCAATGTTCTGGAGGTAATCATCCCAAAAGGCAAACGTTGATGATGCTTCCCGCCCTTGAGCACTGAACTCATTTAACAAAGGCATTACCTTATCAGCAAGAAAGACTGTTGCATTGTCCAGGTCAAGCTGGGATGGATTGTCAGAGAAGATGCACATTAGATTCGAAAGGCCTCTCCCAAAATATTTACCCACGAGAATTTGATCAGCTTTTACGGGAGAAAACACCCTCAGAATCTGAGAGCAGCGCAATTTGAGATCCAGATCACTTTAAACGTACCCTAGACCTGCAAATACATGCATAAGCAAGTTCATTTCCGATCTAGAAGAATGACGCCACACACCATATTCATAAGACCTTTTCACGATGATATAATCTCTACAGCAAACCCATATCCAATACAATAGGACATAAATCTTGACCAAGAGCGCTCAATTGCTCCTTACAACGTTTAGGAGTCGTGTACACCGAGTCATAGTTTGTAGACTAGGCTAATAGAATGGGATTGTATACAACATCTTACTTTTCCTAAAGCATGTCAGGCATTGCTTTTGCATGAAAAACACTTCCAAGTTCCTTCATACCTGTTATCAAAAATAATTCCTAATTCTGCAGTTGTACATCAGATCTTTGAGCTTAAGCAATTTAGCCTTTTGTGGTTTCTTTAGTTTTATTCCCGTCTGCTTCGAGAGGGTGGTGAAAGCACAGGACTAGGAGTAATTGTCATTAATTCGTGCAAATAAGAACAGTGTATTATACATGCTCCATAACACATGTATAGTGTATACTTAGTACTGGTAAGTAGGTTCAGTCATTAACTAGTAGAAAATAATTGAATATTTATTTCGTACATGAACATGTAGGGCACTGTTTACATGGTTAGTTTAGTATTAAAGTAATAAACAAATTTAATCCCAGGTAGCTTACTGCCCTGGTAAAGAATTTCTGTAATTTGCTTTTATTTTGCCTACCAGTTCCATGTATTAGCTCTGACGACAATGTATTGTCTTTAGCTTTTGAAATTTGTTTTCCATCGTCAGACATCCTTGACCTTGGTAATATTATCATTGAAGTCATGTATTGTCTTGAGCTTTGAAATTCGTCTACCATCGTCAGACACCATTGACCTTGGTACTATTATCATTGAGGTCATGACATGCGTTATATGTTTTTAACAAGCAACGATGGGCATTTCAGTTTAAGTATTATTTTTACTAAAATACACTGTAAACACTCGTATCACCTGATTTTAATAATGAAATTGAAAATCGTTTTGACTTCAGAAAGAACTTTAGATTCAAATTATAACAGTTACTGCAGAAACTCTGTTTACACATGTAGTTTTCATTGTATTATGTATGCCATATGGGCTGACATTGATAGTACATAGTCTACATTAACATGGTGGGTAGGGTAAACGTACATGATATGTACTTTCTTAAAAATGTATGGTGGTTAGCTGTAGCTACTTTGAGTATATCTCTTGATTACATGTACATATTTTCCATCTCTGCTTTTCGACATGTATATTAAATCATGACGCAAATGCTGGATACTTTTTAGAAAATCAGTTAGGCAGATGTACTCGTTATGTTCTATACATAAGGGCGAATACATGTACCTGACTAAAAGTAACACTGAGCAGTTCGCGTATTGCAGGAGACATAAAAAAAGAAAACTTTGTAATATTTCAAGTTAAAATGAAATACTTTCAAGCCGATGTGACACATTTTTGTCGGACTGTGTTATTTGAAGTAATTTATTTCTTTTCATGTTTGACATCTACTGCATAGCACAACAGAATTACGCAATTATACGTCACCAAAATAGCATGAGCAGGCCCTGTTAACGACCCTCAAAATGCGGCTTATGTACTCTTTTTTATGATCATTTATAATAAGTTATTTCATTAAATTAATTGGTTTTTTGTTTGTTAGATATTTTAGATTTTTAAGTTTTATACACTGATTCTTGACCTTATAAAGTTCACCAAGATCCAAAATATTGTAGGCAAAAAAGAATGTTCATGAAATATTTACACCGGTACCTGCGTCTAAGTACATGTATAAGGATAATAATGACTTCTACTTTTTGAGTTACATGTATTTAAATTTTAAAATTGATCAGTTTTATATTTTCATGTAAAGTTAAAGAATATTAAGACACAGTTGTCATATATTTTATTTTCACATATTTCAATTGAAGTGCTAAATAAAGAGAGAAAAAAACCAAAAACAACAACAATAAAATTGGCTCCTATGGGGATTGAACCCAGGACCTTTAAATCTCAAAGCGGACGCTCTACCATTGCGCCAAGGTACGAAATGTGTACTATACAATCCAAAGTAATCCAAATGGTCAAAAAACAGGAAATACCCATTACACCCCTTCTAACTTAACTAGATGTAGACTATTTTCAGCAATTAAATTATTGACGAATAAACAATTTATTCAGTATTGTTTTCAACAAGAAAGAGCATTTCGAATGTTTCCACTTTTACGTCAACAAAGTATATGTTGATGTATTTTGGCTAAAAGCCCTTAAACTATTACCTTTAATCTTCTTCTCGATTGCGTAAGGATGAAGTCTCTTCAAGTGTGCCACCACTATCTTCTCAAGCTCTTTAATATGAAAGATAACGGCATTTATAACGCATATGTTCCCTAAGACTCGTTCAAACGTGTTTATATATTTAGAAGTAGGCAATTTTATCGATATCAACAATTTACTACACTGTTCACAACGTTTTTACATTAATTTTAAATTCATTTTTCGAAAAACTGAAAAAGTATAGCGACAAAAAGAAAATATACGTGTACGCAAAATTAAACCATTTCTTAAGCGTCCAGTAACAAAATGACATTTGATCATATTCAATCAATTTCATTACCAATTTTGCACGGGCAAAACCGGTATAAACATGTATTAAAGGTGACACAGAAATATCATATTTTGAAATGTGTCAGTATAACAATTACTCTAAATGAGAAGAGATGTTTCCATAGTGTGTTCATAAGGTTTATCTAAAGTTTTACCTATTTTTTACCTAACAACATCTATAAGTGCAAAAACATCTGTTAAAGAATGATGTGGATTCTGCTAAAACGGCCTCTTGAATATTTTCAAATTTTGTCTTTGACTGAATGATATGGTAACAGGTCTCAGTGTCGAACTTCAGCGAGTGTGTCAATGTACAAAAACATAAAATAACATTGCTAAACGTTGAACCAAGAATGTAACTTATACAGTTTTTACTTTGTTTTCCTCACTCTTAGCATTTGCTTATTAACAAAAACGTGGTATAATACTTTACTGGTATGTAGAGCATATTAGAGTATATGTTTATTAATTCAGACAACACATTTATTATAATAATATCTGAAATGCCGGATGTACAGTTTCATAGCAATTTTCATGCTAACGTAACTGTTGACAAATAGCTTCGTATCAACGGCGGAAATCATATCCAAACAGATAATCAAAATAAAATTAATGAAGATCAGGCAAAGCGTGCGGACTCTAACTATAGTTTTACATATCGCCTGACTTTTGAGGGTTCGACCAAAACTTAGACCCTTTGAATATTCAAACCTCAATAACACCTTGTGATAATAACACCTACCTAAAAGCTTTTCTTCTATATTCATTATATCCTTCCGAGTATAAAGTCCTTCAACTGCAGCCATAACTTTCTGAAACGAAGCCTCATTATCTCGTAACATTCGCATGTTCTCTATTGAAGACTTGATATCTAATGGTCCTGATTCATACTGTCCAATGTACTCCGAACATTTATCATGAACATCTTGGGCAAACCCTGAAGCAAGTTTGATTATTGCGTCTTTTAGATTATCAAGTAATTCATTATACGCGTCCTCGTCTAGAGATTCTGAACTACTAAATACCAGTACTTCGTTCCTATAGACCAACAAAATATGTAAGTTGTCTCTTTCTTCAAAACTTAGACTTCTGCGGAAGAGGGTATGCACAACCAAGATCACCATCTGAAGATCCCACTTTTGTACATCCGTTTTCCCGTGTAATGGGAAAAGCTTCTCGAATTGCTTTTTATGTAGCTGGTGCCGGAGTTTTCTTTCAAATGGTTTAAGTAGGATATCCAGGTCTCCTCCATTTTTGTTTACTTCTCTGTACAACACTTTCTTTGAAATGTAAGAGCCACCTTCTGTCAGAAGCAATATTGCCCTAAGGTAATATTCGTTTTCAGTGCTTGCCATTTCTGCAATATTTTAATGAATGCAAAGGCTCAAAGTTCATTGTCGATTAATCAGTTAGTTTTATTCACTGGTCATGAGTAATAAATCTGCCTTATTATTTATCTTCGAACCAATCGTTCTAAAATTATTGATCAGAAACTGCTTCTGACGGTCAGACAGACATACTAACGGAAATATTCACGAGGCGGCTTTTGTGAGGTTAAACCTTTGAGCTTGCTTTGATTGTTTAACCCCAGAATACATTTTTTAACAACACAATAGCAGTTTAACCTCCAAATGACGGAAATAACCAAGGCAAGCTCCAGAACGCTAAATTGCAAAGAAACCCTACTCCCCTCTGCTGTATCAGCAAAACGCACCAGCTCCAATTAAACGATGGTACTTCGACTAACGTAGCGACAAGGCTCCAACAAAACATGACTGATTTTATCAATGTAGATTTGTGTATTCTGTTATAGTTTTTCGTAAATTCCGAATAAACCAGTACTCTTATGAAATGCCCACGTCTGTACCGCATGACCGTAGCTGTAGGCTTTTCAGACATCGATGCGTGTGAAAGTAGTGCAAGTTGAATGCTGAGGATTCCACGGTAAAAAGAGACTCGAAATACATGGATTTCGCACAAAACTAGCGAAGTTAGAGTGTTTAACATTGACATGTTATATCGGGTCAAAATTTCGTAAGCATATATTCATAGTTTACCAATCTGGTATTTCTACAGACAAAGCACGTACAATTCTGAAAAACATAGTTTTCTCTGATAATCGATTGATATCGTTATTATTTAGGTCGCGAGAACGATTAGTATAAGGTAAGAGAACATACTAGTTGTATTGCGAAATGTAATCAAGATAAATGAACACGTTGTTATCTCAAAATGTATGTTTTCTGTATATATCATCGGTAGGAAATTAGCAGTAGCAGTAGCACACACTTTAAGTAAGCCGTGCCAGTAGATGACAGCAGCAGTAGTAAAATTGTGAAATTGACAGTAGCAAGCAGTAGCATATTGTTAAGTTGGCAGTAGCAGTATCTGACTGTATCAGGAGTAAACACGTTAAGCTGACAGAAGCAGTAGCAACACGTAAAGTTGGCAGTAGCAGCAGCTGACATTAGCAGTAGCAAACCATGAAGATGGCAGTACCTAGCAGTAGCAGTTGCAAAAACATGAAGATGGCAGTAGCAGTAGCTGGCAGTAGAATCAGCATAATCATGAAGTTGGCAATAACAGTAGTTAGCAGAAGCAGTAGCAAAACGTGATGTTGGCAGTTACAGTAGCTGGTAGTAGCAGTTGCAAAATCATGAAATTGGCTGTAGCAGAACCAGATACGAGAATTTGTCAGTAGCAGTAGCTCGAAGTAGCAGAAGCAAAAACGTGAAGTTGGCAATAGCACTCGCTTGCAGAAGCAGTAGCAAAACAGCAAAATTATAAATATGGCACTTTCAGTAGTTAGCAGTAGCTTTAACAAAAAAGTGAAGTTGGCAGTAGCAGTAGATGGCAGTAGTTGTTGCAAAGACAATTATGTTAGTACTATGCGTACAATGTACTTGCTCAGCTGTTGTTGTGATTTTCATCTAACATTTAGTCAACTAGGCAGTATAAGTATATGTGCCTTTTTGATGAATTTCAACGGTATTGATAATATCCCTATCTGATTGTATAATCGAAGAAATCATTTTCAACAACTTTTGTAAACTAGAATTGCAGCTTTATATTTGCTGAATAGGTAAATGTACATGTAATTACTTTCAGCGAAACCTAATTGCGGACACATGGCTCATGATGTGTACCTTACTTTTGTCGCTGTTACATGTAGCTAGTGTTACTTTTGCGAATGTCAACTTCCCTGCGACAGAAAATCCTAAAAGTACTCATTAGAGCATTTTTCCACTTACAATAATTTCATTCAAAATATTATTTCATAAATATTTTGAGACGGAATACCTTTAACAGCTGTATTTTTGGAAACATTATCCAAATGCATTGCATACATACTAAGATTTCACTAGGAAAAATATTTCGGACATATATTAAAACTTTAAAATTCAAGCTTCGTAAATGCAACTGTTACTGACAAATTCATGATTTTCATACTGTTTCTGCTAACTACTGCTATTGATACTGACATCTACTCCTACTGTAAACGTCATGTGTTCGCTACTGCCAACTTTACTTTCTTACTACCGCTACTGCCAACTACTGCTACAGCTACTGCAAACGTTATATATTTGCTACTGCCAACTTCACGAATTTTGCTACTGCTAACTACTCCTACTGCCAACACTTTAGCTTCCGCCACCTACTGCTGCTGCCATCTTCCCGTTTTTGCTACATATTTCGCCAACTACAGCTACAGCTACTGTCAACGTCACGCTCTTGCTTCTGCTTCAGCTTACTACTGCTCCTGCCAACTTCATGAATTTTGCTACTGCTAGTGCTAACAACTGTTACTGTCAACATCACAGTTATGTTACTGCAATCTTTACGTTTATGCTAGCGCTACTGTCAGCTATTGCTTCTGCCGACTACACGTTTTTGCTAACTCTACTGCTTACGGTTTCGATATTGCTTCTGCTAGCTTTTGCTACTGCTAACTACAGCTACTGCTGCTGATTGCTACTGATACTGCCAAACTCACAATTTTCTTCGGCCAGATACTGCTGCTGCTAACTTCACGTTTGTGCTACTGCTTTTGCCAACTTTACGACTTTGCTACTGCTATCGTTTTCCCCGTTTTCTATAAATGTTCCTATGTTTGAAACAACAAAGCCAAACGGTTGATTTTGAAGCGTTGAGTAAAAGGGTTTTCTCTTAATACATGTTTTATGGATACGACCGTGCCATAATTTTGTTTTGAACGAAAACGTTATTATTGATGGAGTATAATAGATACAATATTTTGGTCAAATTGTATAGAATGAATACAGACTTTTAATGTATTTAAATACAATTTAGCAGTGATGCCATTTATCAATTTGATCCTATTGATCTATATCATACACAACCCGAGAATAGACGTTTTTTAGCTGTCTCATCATCCTATTACCGCCTTAAAGATATCTGTCATACAGCCTCCTATTTCATGTTTAAATGACCTTAAATGTTGAATTGTGCATCTTCCTACTAAGAAAAGCCAAACACAATGAATGTAGTGCGCATTATCTCTCACTGTCACATAAAATTTTAAAACACCAGAGACATTTTATACTTGGGCCGGCATCTCTAGAAACTAAACCAGCTATAGGTAGCCGGTAAATACGGCTATGTACTTGTCGTATGCATATTACATTTATTATGAAAAAACCCACATACCTCTTCAAACAGGACGTTGATAATAAAATTTGTAGTTAAAAAGTGTAGTTAATAAGCCAGTTTCAACACTAACATACTGTTGGCGTTGTCGCTACATTGTTAATACTCAAGCTGTTACTAAGCAGCGTTTATCTTGACTGTTGTTTCTCTTAATTACTAGTATCTCATTCCATTCTTTTGCGAGTAGATATGACTGTGTAGGGAACAATAATTATGTCTACATGTCAATAAAATTAAATATCATATTAGTTTTACTATCGTATCAAATCTAAATATATCATTTCAATTGTAATCAGACCTTATAAAATCCAGGGCCAGTGAAACAAGAGATTGACACTTGCGAAGGCGTTTTTAACCGCAATTTCACAGCAAGTTATCCAATTGATAACAGTATACTGAACTTTACACAAGAATAATGTATATCTGCTGTTATGGAGTGTAATAGGCAATAAATGTGTACAGAATAGTACAGCCTTTGTTACACTTGCCAGGAAATTCTTTTAAACTCAATTGTGATAAAAATGCAATGAACTTATTACGTTTTATTTTTAGAGTTTTATGAGGAAAGGAAATATATTAATGTATTTATTTCTGCAAACCCTTAGGAAAAGGACTTCGTGTTTTCACTGGTCTTCTCCCATCACTGCCTGGTTGTGTTTCTAGAAATTAAAACAGTTTACATTGTCATTACTTATTCCGTGCCAACGTATACAAAAATGCAAATGATTAACGTTTAAATACAGAAAAAGTGGTATATGTTTATAACCAAAGAAGGTACATGGAATCAAAATGAATGTGCTTAACGTAAGTCATAATAATTGGCAATACTAAAAGCAAGTTATCTAGAACATATTGCTTTACAAGTCTTAAACACGCACTCGTGTTTCTGTCTGTATTTACCCATCATAAACCTAGGATATTACTATGAATTAAAACAAATTATTCGTAAGCATTTGTCTGAGCTGGTGTCTACTGGCAAGTAAGACTGCAACCGTTGTAAACAAACCTTTGAAATAAGAAGCTCCATTCTCATCCGATTCCGATGAGACTGTCCAATCATTGTCTGGAGAAGCTTCTATAAATTAGAACAGTAAACATTGTTTTATGTCAAACTACTGACATGCAAAGAAACTTCTTTTCCACTCAGTAACTAAAATCCTTTGAGCTAGCATGAGTCATAGAAAATGATAAAAGACAAACGCGATAGCACTTCAAATACCTTGAAAACCGTTAGATTTTCAAGAGACAAATAATAATATATTCGACGTCTGCACTACTTTTTCTTTCGAAATGTATTGTGAATTTGTAATACTATTAAAAAGTAATAACAGATTGGTCTTAACAAGTAAAAGTGTCTATTCTAGAAAGAAGTGACAAAATACACTGTCAGTCTCAAAGCCGAACTATTGTTATGTACTTTGTACTGCATATTATATGATTTATGTGTTGTACTCTGTTCTTAATAATTACCTCCAAATATAGGTCGTTCTCGTAAAGCGTCTTTATTTTGATTGTCTTCGTGCACTTCAAACACTTGATGACCAACTGCAAAAATAATAAAATTGTCATAGTAGAGTTCAACACCTCTACAATTCTTTGCCGACAATATTTGCTGAAGAAATCAAAGGGTCGTTTCTCAAAGGAAACTTATCATAGCACAACAAACCGACTAGTTCTACTCATAGTAATGGTATCAATCACTCCTGGAGTTAAATTGATTTCCGGCCTATGGTTGATGACAAATACCGCGGACAAAAATCAAAGGACCGTATTCTATGAAAAATTATCATATAACAACAGATAAACGATATGCACAAATAGACTTGGTATCAATTACTTCTGACAGGTTTCATTGATTTCCAACTGTTGGTTGCTATGGCCTTAAATGTTGAACTATACATCTTCCTGCAAAATAAAGCCAAACAAAATGCACACACTGCGCAATTTCTCTCATTGTAAGATTTTAAAACACCAGCACTGTTTGACTCTGAGGCCGGTACTCCTTCAATAGTTTCATAAGCATGTTATCTCTCGAAGGTAAACCAGCTATAGTAAGCTGGTAAATATATCAATATACTGGTCGAATGCATATCAAATTAATAGAAAAAAATCCAGATCCCCACTGCGGATGAACGACCACCAGAAATTGGCTCGAAATTGAGCACAGGTAATTAGTTTTCGCGACAAAATTTAACAGCATAGGTATGTTAAAGATATTCACCGGGTTGCTCATTATTTTGTATATGAATAGATTTTAGATACTACGGTGCCTATCCGAGTCCAGTGTATTGCCGGCGTGTAAAAGATGTTCGTATTTTTAAAATACCTCAATAAAGGTGGTTTGCTCACTCGGAAATATCGACCGTTGAATTTCGCAAATGTGCTGAGATGTGAATAATCTTAATCCAGCTATTTATTTGCACTAGTACCAGGCATACGTGTTCAAGATTTTATCAACAAACGTTATTTCTGGGACAAAATATTGATAAAGATATAACTCGTGTTAGTGTACTTGGTATTGTTTATTTTTCTTGTTGGTGTACTGGAGTATTGATTTTATTGATTACTGTGTATAAAGCATAACAATTGAGTAACCGAAATATTCTGCCACGTCTGTACATATAAGAGTTTTTATTTAATGTATGAATCTTTTCTTAACTAGTTACTTTTACAATACTGATGTGCAATTATTCTAACTCTAAATATATGTACTTTACAAGGCACACTATAACGGAAGGTAGTGGCTTGGTCAAAATACAGTTTCGTCAAACTTAACTTTGTGCTCAATATAGGTAGCGGTTTCATCAAGCTAATTTAATTGCATATAATTGATTGCTAAATTGTCATGAGTGGCATCATGCAAGCAAATAACGATCATAAATGATTTTATTCTTAATGAATACATCTTGTGCTGTGCCAATACATATGATTCTTCTCTACTGTTTGTCTTTTGAGAAACTATTGGAGTACTTACCTTTTATATAATAACTATTAGTGACCATATCGCAAGGAGTTTGTATATGAAATTTGAACGCAGATTTTGCAATTACTTGTAGCAAGTAGGGGGTCTCATTACATTTTTAATCTGCTCTCTTTCAAGTTAAAATAAATAAAAGTATGATATAAAATAAGTATGATATATGCGCGGATCCAGGCAATATAGCCTTGAAAATCAGAAAGTATATTGGAACGCTGTGTTCATTGGCATATATTTCAAAATCAATGACCTATAGTGTACTTTGCTTTCGTTTACGTTTTGTTATCTTTTTGGTAATGTGTACCGCAAGGTTCTATCCTTTACTTGCTTAGAATCATTTTCTGTCACATCCAGTATGCATTGAATCTAAACTACATAATTCATGGCCAAAAACATATATTTATCACTCTAAAAATAAGGCGAAGAGTTCAGCACTTTTCATTTTCCAGAACAAAGGCGAAGAGTTCAGCACTTTTCATTTTCCAGAACAAAACACCGCACTTTATTTTACAACTGAACCGTATATTAGACCAATGTTTACTAGTTGTATACATGTATAATGCTCTCAAGTGTTGTCGAATGTTTTAAAGTGCACTTTAAGCGGTGGTTGAATGTTATTATCTATTTTCTAGTATTCTTAATGATACATTTTTGTAGGCGATGTGACTAAGATGTATTTACTTATTTGATGATGTTTTTCTTATAAATTGTTTTCTCTGTTCTGATTATTTCCAAAATATATATTTTTAGTAATGTTTTGCTTGGTTCCCGCTTTGCCGATGGTGCGCCGGATTTCACCCATGCTTAGCTGGTTTCTGGTGTTTACCGGTATACGTTTAGCACAACTGCAGTCAATATGTTCAAATTCTATACAGTTTCTTCTTTTTTCTATATACAATCGCTTGAGTACAGCTATATTTGTATTATGATTTCAATCTTTTGTGTCTAACAAGACTATCCTTAGTTTGAGTCTTTATCTATATACAAGCATAGAATAGAAAAAAACAGGTGCAAGAGAGCCATGGTCCGCTTGTAGGCATGCAAAAATTCCCACACTCACTTCATCACACATCATATTTAAATACTATTTTGCAGTATTCAAAACATTACAAATCATAACAAAGTACTCATTGACGCTGAAAGGAACATCATGAATTAACATTAATTCATCTCGTTTTAATGTAGGATTTGATCATTCCAAAACTATTGCAATATGTGATTTGCCAACACAAGACCAATGCAAATATCATTAATCTTTGATTGACTGATAAACTATGACGAGAAACAAACAACATGAAAAGTAGCCGTATTGTCGGGTGTAGTTGATATTCTATGACATTTCAGATATTTAGTCTGTATACTGATATATGTGCAGGGTTTTTATATAGGAACTGTGTATTCACTTCTTTGTGTCTGTAAGATCAAATGTATATGTGTACCGTTACCATCGAAGGCTCATCAAAACCGCATGGATATGACGCAGTGTACGACACCGAAAAAATGGGACATATCTAGCATTATAACGTATATTATTTTAAAAATATATCAGTATAATAACCTTACTAGTAGGACAATAATAAGACTGGAAATACCGTACTGCAATGTTTTCTCTAAGATTTCAGCACTATGGTATTCTAAGTAGTACAGAGGCTCAACAGAAGTGCCAATAGTTGCGGCATTTTCTCTCATAGTATTAATTAGGTCGGTCGTGTAACTCGAATCCATGACCTTCTATCAGTAATAGGTTTTTGTTTTAATATAACTTCCGAAACGCTGTATGATTATATTTTATAGTCGTGCACATCCTTTTCAGCCCTTCAAAAGTAAAATTAGGTCTGCACTAAAAGCATGTACTGTAACTCGCCTGTTGTTTCACGTCATCGCCGTCATGTATGGAAATTTGAAGCGATATTTTCTTTTTGAAAATCTTTTGCAAAAAAGTAACTTCGATGCCTTGTCGATTTTATTTGATAATTGAAATTGTCTACTATATGGTATCATTTCCGGCGGGGTAACCGGACAAAATTGCGAATAGACTGGTGAAATGTGTCAACAGGTAGCTTGCAAAATACGACGTCCCTTATGTCAAAATTGTTACATTATAGTGCCTTATGTCAATGTTATTCTTTTTTTTTTCATTACTAATCATTAAATGTTCAGTATAATCGTTCTATAAATCAAAGCACTGAAAGTGCTGACAACAAGGAGTCCTCTGCAAAATTGGGCACAAGGGGATTTTTCTTATAGACATTGAGTGATCATTTGTGTCAATACTTCGCTAACAGTACTTGACGTTTCTTTAAATCACAGACCTGCAATTCATTGATAACACATCATGTTGCTGTTGTTTTATCTATTTTAAAAACAAAGTTTTGCATGAGACTTTTTGACTAAGTAAAATACAGTGCTTTTAAATTGTATGTAACCAGCTTTGTTTATGACACATTCTTCAGGAAAACATGACATGACCTACCCGTCTATTATTTCACGAAATTTTAATGAAACCTAAAATTTAAGTGATGGTGCATTATTTTATTGTAACATCATTAAACATATAAAACAGGTCATTATATTCATAATGATGTCCGACAAATCCCCCTCCGTTGTCTAGTGGTTAGAGAAGCTGACTTGAAATCACTGTAACCTCCGACTTTGTCTCTTTAAGGAGGGAAGTTGGCAGTGGCTTGTGAAGATTCGGAGCCTAGTACTGGAACTTTCTAGGACGATGACTTATTCAACTGACCAAATACATGTACTTTTGTATATGAAAAAACAAAACTTAAAGAAAATATACAGAGTTCAAACTCATATTTTTGTTGATTTTTCACAACCGCACCACATCGGCAGTTCGCACCCCACAGTTTTATTTCATCACATTTTGTGTTGGTAGGGAGAAGGAGAAATAGCCTTACACTTTAATTCACTTTAAGAAATACTTAGAAAAGCTAAATATTAAAGCAAGGCTTATTCTTAGAGCCTATAATACTTTGAAACTTAAGTAGGTTACACAAAATATTTAGTATTCTCTTACCATTTTTCATCGGTTTGCACCATTCAAATTTTATGAATGGACGCGTTGGGAATGAAATACGAAAGTTTTAATCACGTGATCTCCGGTCTAAAGATACACTGCATATTGATACCTTTCCTCAAAACGGTGATTATGCTTACCGGCGTCGTACAGTCAACGTCTCGTGTACGCCTTCCTTTCAAATAGTGATGCATTATAGATTGCATATGCCAAAGATGATGGTTTTCTGAGACAGTCGATAATATCAGACGTAAAGTGTGGGGTTACTTTAAGCGTAGAACATACATTTTGACAACTATCTAAAGAACACACTCGCGATTCTATTTGTATTTTTCTTTCATATTCTTCGAATAATTTGATGAAATAAAACAAATACTTCGCAAAATATGTCTGAGATGGTGTCTACAAGCATATACAAGAAAGTCGTCTCTTGGGCACGCATTATTGGAATGATTATCGTATTCAATTGTGAGCTGGTATGTACTTGATTGATCATTTAAATTGCAAATAGATAATGTGTTCAATGAACGTAAAATGATAGATAAATACAATTTCAAAGAAGAACTTATGGCAAAAAATGCCTCATTTTACCACGATTTATCAATATAAAGGCTTTCTGTAATAAAACGCATCCATCCATTAATTGTTAACTACTCTACATAGATTATTGAATGGTTTACGGTACTGCAGTGTATTTCAAACCACTTACGGTACTGCAGTATATTTCAAACCGCTGTTTTATCGGTACTTACTGGGAATACATAACTGAAACTTATAGGTTTAAGTTATAATAATTCCAAAGATTTCTATTATTTATGTTTTGGAGGTTATTTGTGTGGCTTCAGTTATAGGGTATGTCCTTTTGTATATTAATGTAACATACGAGTCATAGCAACACCATGTATCTGGTGTGACAAAGTTTGAGATTGTAATCCTACAAATGCAGTTTATACTGTTTTTATTATAGAATCGATTAAATACATCTACTTTTTATCGTGATTTCCAGCAAAACTACTCTTGTATCGAAGATATATCCCTATACCAACACAAATTAGAGCAAAATAGGATATTAGCTATGGTGCAAGAAAGTCCTTGTCACAATCATGACTAGTACATGGGGTGTTAACAGCATATATCTGTTAAATGGCATACAACAAACGTTTCAGCTGACATTTAAGATCTTGTCATAGAAACTTGTAAATTGATATGGATTAAAGTAACCCGCAAACGATTGAGGATCAAACAAACAAAATCTTAGATGAAAATGGCTTTTAAACACGGAGGAATATGGCACTATATATCAATTGGGACTACATTTGACCGCGGAGGAACACCTGCGCTTTGCAGTAGTCATGCCTATACGAATATAACATCCTCACGGATACCAACCGGCTAGGCATTCGTATCCTCAATCGGACAAATCTGGAACACCATCGGCAAAGCGGCAAACTAATTTTTCTTAATAAAACTAAGTAGTTGGAAATTATCAGGTCAAAGAAAGCTATTAATTCAAAACATGTATATAATTCAATTTTTTTTAAGATTTTGCTGTTACTAAAGCGATACGCATAATTTTTTTGTTACTGCAGCGGACAGATAGAATATATAGGCCCAAAATAAGGACAAATATGTTGTTGGTAAGACCTGTGACACCGCGTAAGTGTTGTTACTGAGTGTCTTGCTAGAAAAAGCGGAGCATATTACTGAAATATTATCCAGTCCAGTATCATATATATGTATACAGTTGACATTATTTAGTGTGAAGCATTGTACAGTTTAAAGATTGAATTGGGAATAAACTTGCTTAGAAAATTGTATCGGCTTATATAAAACATAATTACAAAAATACATTCAATGAAAAGAAAAAATGATGTTCTTATAAACACGACTGTTTCAAACATTTTCCGTACGAAACCATTGTATTGTTTTCAAACATACATTTTTTTTTTTTTAAAGTTAACAACTGAACATATTTAACTAAATTCGTTATTTTAAAGTAAACAAGCTTCTAAGTTACCAAAATACTTATAATATAAAGAAACCTAGACACGAAGAGTACGCCGATCTTTTTGCATTATCGTGTTCGTACAAATGGCGGAGGAGCATCTATGGGAGATAATCATGTCATGACTATATACCATTTAATTGAGTAAGTATCACAGGTAGGTAGCGCTCGCTGCACATAAAAATAGCCGATTAATTTCATTCATATAAAGTCTTCGTCGTAGGCATTAAACATGAAGTCTGATATTTTTTGGGGCTTTTTCGGAAATGTCACTCGAGTAACTCGGGTAAGCTTTGCGCATGCACCTAATCTCTGATCTACCCAACCCATGTAACTCCCAGTTTCCCACGAGTTGACCAGAACATACTGGGCATTTTGGAATAAGTTACTCGGGTTACTCGAGTAAGAAGAGAATGTATTCTGGTCAACTTGTGCGCACCTGGGATTGCATGGGTTGGATAGATCAGAGATAAAGCGTATGTGCAAAGCGTACTCGATTTACTCGAGTAACAATTCCGAAAAAGCCCATCGTGTCCGACTAACAATGCATCGTCACTGCATGTGCATAAGATTGTCCTACATTCGTCAAACTTACATTTGTCTGACAATCGAATAAATTAAAGCTACACATAATTTTCAAACTGTATCAACACCATCTACAACCACAAAATCGTGCATAAAATAAAAGACAGCAAGACTTGAAGAGATATTCACTTGTGTTTACACTGTTATGAATAGCTTCATCCCTGGATTAGTTGTTATGGTCACATGATTTCCTATTTGTGAATTTTTGCGCGCTATATAACCATAATTATTATCAACGCTATTACTATCGCGTTTGGAACATGTGTTTATTACGATTTCGAACTGTTCTTATATTTTGTCGGTTTCTAAATTCCAGCCAATTCGTTTTCTTGTCGCCACGGATTCATAAATATCAGACTACTTTTTGAGCGCGGACGCTTTCTGCTTTCTGACTGTTAGTCGCCAGGTCATCGGGTCACGTCATGTTATGATATTTCGTTGCGTATTTCTATACAAATTTCGATTTTATATATATATATGACTATGTAGATGACTTCGTTTAAAACTTCGTTTGTTTTGCAGATGAATATTGTAAGATTAGTTTGATCATTATATGTTTTACTCCTATGATTATCACATTTTTGCAGAATGGGATAATGTAGTCGGAACTATTTCGTGACCGGTGTCGTCTTGTACTGCCGGAACTATTTGCAACTTTGGTACTTAAGGAACCACTACTATATCACAACCCAAACTAATAAAAAACCAATATGTAAATAGGAATAAAATGCACAGAATGTAGAAAAGAGAACAACATATTTCCATCTGTGTATTATAGCATACCCGTCCCGTGTAGTCTAGCCAAAAATTGATTCACGTTTAATCTAGCATTTTAATAAAAATTGTGATAATTCCTTAAATTTCAAGAAATGAAATATGAGCATACCGATACAATATTACAATAATATTGTCTATTTATTTATGTTAAAAGCATGTCACATGATAAGTGTTGATGCATTTTTTGGGGTAAAATGCTAGTCTTCCCGTGGGGTTTAGCTCGCCAGAATTATTTTCCACAGTTACATTGTACGTTTGAATGCATTCCCAGCAATCTGTGCATTCTTCAGCGGACGGAAAGGAACCAACGTACGCGGAATTTTAATGGCAAGGGTATAGGGCATGTCTCGAATATCATAACTGTGTGTGGAAACTAATAATAATGAAACGGTTTGAAAATCGGGCACTTACTGGAGACTTCATCCGCCATTTTCCGTGAACATAGTTACTTAAAATGCAAACTTTAATGACACTTGGAGAAATTGAAATGAAACGGCGTTAAATGTTTGTCGTGTGTTCCACATGATACTAACTATCGTTTTCAGTAACACTCAACTTCAGGCGAAACAAAAATTATATTAAACATCATCACAGTGTACGAACTCAGACTGTATCCAATCGGAAGTCGCCACCGAATAGGCATACAGTAACTTTTTTCAAGTTTACCGTGTAATTTTATTTCAAGTTTTAAGTAGGAATTGGGACAGCATAGTAAGTGTAATTTAATTTTTTGTATCGTAGAATAGTTATATTTGATGTGGGTATTGTCAGACGTGGTTATATTCAAAATATCTATATTTATTTGGAAAAAGAAATCAAAATATTGTGGCAACATAGAGCATTCGTCATAAAAATGATTTAATATTGAAAGATATGGAGATTTCTTTGCCTCAGAAGTGTTGTTTACAGTTCGATCATTCATTCATGTAAGGGGAACAGCCTTACTAACTGGTTAAAACGTAAGAAATGTGTCAGAATACTGTCGATATTTACATGCATTAAAGATATGCACCGTATGCCTATTCGCAAACACAAAATTGTTTACTGTATGATAATCGTAAAACCACTGTACAATAATTGCACAGAACGCAACAAATGTAATATTGATTAAAAAGTACAATTCTTGCTTCCGCTACTAATTTTTGTTTCAAAGTTATTAAATTGTTTCAAGCATGGACCTGTGTATATATTAGCTTACCTATGACTCTTCCTATTTATTTTGAGGGAGTAAAATACGCAATAGATTGAAGAGTACCGGAATAAATGGTAACCGTTTATGAATGAAGCCTGTTTGACAACTTAAAAGTAAGCGTGTACAGGGATTGTCATGAAACAAAACTGACTTGTCGTACGTTGCATAATGGAATGGCTCTGTTGGTAGCGAGTATTGCCAATCATCAAATACATTGTAGATGATTTATTTTCTTTCATCTAAAGATCGAAAATCTCTGCTTTTTATCCCCCCGCCGAAGGCGAAGGGGATATTAGAAATGCCCTTCGTCCGTCCGTCCGTCCGTCCGTCTGTCCGTCCGTCCGTCCGTGCGTCCGTCCCAATTTTGTCCGAAGCATAACTCCAAAAGTACTTGAGCGATTTTCTTCAAACTTCATACACTGACAGAGCACATTGGGAGGAAGTGCAGTGTGTAAGAACAATAACTCTACCTTGCCTACTTTTAGAGTTATTCCCCTTTTATCAGATTTACTTGAAAAACTTTGTCCGGAGCATAACTCCAAAAGTACTTGAGGGATTTTCTTCAAACTTAATACACTGACATAGCACATTGGTAGGAAGTGCAGTGTGCAAGAACAATAACTCTACCTTGCCTACTTTTAAAGTTATTCCCCTTTATCAGATTTACTCTAAAAGTTTTGTCCAGAGCATAACTCCAAAAGTACTTGAGGGATTTACTTCAAACTTGATACACTGACATAGCACATTGGTAGGAAGTGCAGTGTGCAAGAACAATAACTCTACCTTGCCTACTTTTAGAGTTATTCCCCTTTATCAGATTTACTTGTCCGAAGCATAACTCCAAAAGTACTTGAGGGATTTTCTTCAAACTAAATACACTGACATAGCACATTGGTAGGAAGTGCAGTGTGCAAGAACAATAACTCTACCTTGCCTACTTTTAGAGTTATTCCCCTTTATCAGATTTACTTTAAAAGTTTTGTCCAGAGCATAACTCCAAAAGTACTTGAGGGATTTACTTCAAACTTAATACACTGACATAGCACATTGGTAGGAAGTGCAGTGTGCAAGAACAATAACTCTACGTTGCCTACTTTTAGAGTTATTCCCCTTTATCAGATTTACTTGTCCGAAGCATAACTCCAAAAGTACTTGAGGGATTTTCTTCAAACTTAATACACTGACATAGCACATTGGTAGGAAGTGCAGTGTGCAAGAACTATAACTCTACCTTGCCTACTTTTAGAGTTATTCCCCTTTATCAGATTTACTTGTCCGGAGCATAACTCCAAAAGTACTTGAGAGATTTTCTTCAAACTTAATACACTGACATAGCACATTGGTAGGAAGTGAAGTGTGCAAGAACAATAACTCTACCTTGCCTACTTTTAGAGTTATTCCCCTTTATCAGATTTACTTTAAAGGTTTTGTCCAGAGCATAACTCCAAAAGTACTTGAGGGATTTTCTACAAACTTAATACACTGACATAGCACATTGGTAGGAAGTGCAGTGTGTAAGAACAATAACTCTACCTTGCCTACTTTTAGAGTTATTCCCCTTTATCAGATTTACTTTAAAAGTTTTGTCCAGAGCATAACTCCAAAAGTACTTGAGGGATTTTCTTCAAACTTAATACACTGACATAGCACATTGGTAGGAAGTGCAGTGTGCAAGAACAATAACTCTACCTTGTCTACTTTTAGTCAAATAGAAAAATATCATACCTATACTGATAATGAACATTAATATAATTTTGCAAACCTTCTCTTCATTGCCTTATTCTTTTTCCACTTACTTGAAAACTGTACTCAGCATGACCATAACTATACGGCTTTTTAAGGATTTCCTCTCACCAAGTAAAATGTACGAAAGTACAACCTTCAGGTAACTTTTTCCTGGCGGGGGGATTAACCATGTGTAACATGGCTCTTGTTAACTTTATTATGATAACCTTTCGTTAAATGAATTTTATCTCGTCCCTTCTTCCCAACATGGTATGAATTTAAAAAATGCAGTTTAAAGTGTACTGTAACACCGGATACAGCTCCTTTCGAATACAGCTCCCAATACAGCTCCCCGGTGAGCTGTATTAGGTGCACTTCAACGAATGCAGTTCCCCTAATCAAATGGAAGCTGTAATCGGGATTCTTGTACCCTTTTTTCGTATAGAGCGCCCCAGTGAGCCTATGCAACAAGACGTATCATAGTAGTACAACGGACGGTTTGGGGGTCGTTACGTAATCATGTCTGACTCCTGAGGCCCTCCTTTGTTACGTAATTTGTCTACACGATAGCCGTCTCTTGTTCAACTTTAGAAGTAATACGGTTAGAGGAAAATTTAACACACTGGTCCTATTTTAGGAAAGTTGTCTGGACTGGTAGACATTTTGTCTGAGACGCGCGATTAACTGCTCAACCAGAACTCGTTTTGATTTATAAAACAGGCTGGAATTACCACTTGGCTTGTCATAAGAGTTTCGACACTTGACCCAGAACCATGACTAACTACAGATGTAGATTCAGTTTAGGTAATGATCGTTATGTACAAGTGAATGAGTGGAAAGGAGAGCTTAGAGTCGATATTAGGGAATGGGAAGGTGGCAGGCCAACGAAAAAAGGAATCAGCTTAACTCTTATGAGGTGGAAAAATCTGGTAGATCGGTTTGAATACGCGGACAAAGCCTTAACTGACAGACAGTCTTATGACAGTCACCTTGGAGGTAACGTGTACTGTAAAATCACCGAAAACGGCGTGTGTGTTGACATTCGCCAGTATTGGAAACCTCAGACGGAAGTGGTGCCGACTAAGAAGGGTATTTGTTTGAGACCTGCCGAGTATAGCCGTTTGAAAGAAGTGGTACCAGAGGTTGGGAGAAATCTACCGGAACTGGTCACTGTTGTACCATGCTACTTACAAAGTGATCAAAATAACCAGATAAGTGCCTTACAGTGTTCGGAATGCAACCCAGACACTTATACGTTCTGGTAAACTATGCAAAAAAGAAAACACATATAGGAAACATTGTATATAGTTGTACAAATTTTAAGGTGTCTATTTTCTAAAAATAAACATTTAAAAAAATCAATCAATGATAGAGGACTGTCTACAAATATCCAGCAATTAGTGGCAATCATTTTACATACATTGGATTCGTTTTCCTTCCGATCATCAGTTTTAAAAACTACATTGTACTGTTAACATGGATCTTTTTACTGAGAGTGATTCAGTACGAGTGAACCATTTTTCCAAGTCGAATATGATGTTTTATGAAGATCGATTACAGACGTTTCAAGAATGGTCCAGACAGATTATTCCTGATCGAGTGTCGTTGTCAAAAGCCGGCTTTTATTACACTGGAAGCTCTGATAAGGTTACTTGCTTTGCTTGTGGCGCTAACGTTATGTCTTGGGAATCAACGGACGATACTTGGTTAGAGCACGAGAAATGGTCTCCAACTTGTATTTACTTAAAAATGACTGGATACAAAAGTGGAAACAAGAACTTGGTTCAACCTGTCGGTGGTTTTAGGTTCGAGACATCAAGTAAGAACAATCAAACTGCGTCAGGATTTACCCCCACATTCGGTCAAAACAGCGGAAATAAACCCTCTTTCGGATTTGGGTCAAACAGTAGCACTGGAGCCCATTTATTTGTGAGACGATAGACATGTTTGGACTCGTTTTTGTGACGGTAATGTTAATAAATGACTTTGAGTGGTGGTGGAGATACAGACATTTAAAACAAGAAGCCAGAGAGGGTGCTGTGAGACTGATTGATATTTTGAATTTGTATTTAGAGGAAAATAGGCATTCGCCATCTTTGTATTCTGTTATATTATAATTATTTCTTGTAGTTTTTGTAAGAATGTATTATGTTTGTACAAAATTAATAAAGATGACAGACTGGAAAACATATTTGTCCACTCTTTATTTCGACCCCAAGTCCCCCGCTTGTTATTTAGGACCAGAAAAATTGTATCAGTACGTAAAAGCGGAAGGAAAATACACTATCGGTCGACATAGAATAAGAAAATGGTTACAAGACCAAGAGTCCTATTCCTTAACGAGAGGGGCCAGACGTCGGTTTAAACGGTCCATTGTTATTGTAGAAGGTGTGGACAGTCAATGGGATATAGACCTTATGGATATGACGGACTTGTCAAAATACAATGACGGGTTTAAATATGTTATGGTGTGTATAGATATTTTTCTCGATTCGCCCATGTCCAACCAGTGCAAAGTAAAAAAGGGATCGATATAGTGAACGCTTTGACACAGATACTGTCAGGCGAAAGGAAAGCAAACACGATACGTACGGATCGTGGCATGGAGTTTAGAAGTAAGGAAGTTAATAAATATTTACAAAGTCAAAACGTTCATCACTTCTATACCCTGAACACTGAAACCAAAGCAAATTTTGCGGAAAGATTCATTAAGACTTTAAAGCATAAAATATTTAGATACATGCTGAAAAACAGAACTCAGCGCGTTGAGGGTACCTTCAATGAACAAGAAATACAGGCAATCAATGTGGACGAGACGACGGAATACCACATTGAAAAGATTCTTAAGAAACGGATCAGAAACAAGCAAAGAGAAGTACTAGTTCGTTGGCGCCATTGGCCTCGTGCATACGATAGTTGGGTATCTGAGAAAGATGTTATACGATACTCCTAGTCACGTGATCTTTGAGTTTATATATATACATAATATAATATGAAAGAGTTTAATTTTCATTTATGAGACAGTAGTTATGTAGTTATGATCATTACTAACGTTATATACAGTGCTAATTTACACTGTTACATAGACTTGAAACAGTTATGCTGTCGTGTATTAAATGTAAGATACGACCCCAGGCGGTTTCCTGGTCTTATTTGGCAACACAAGACCATTGGTGGTAACTGTTTAGTGTTTAGTAACGGTAAAATCAACTGCAATGGAAAGGCTTCCAGTGTCAAAGCAGGACACCAGCGATAACGACGGTATGCCAGACGACTCCAGACTCTCGGATTTTCAGTAAGTCTTAAAGATGTGAAACTCTTGTCGATGTCTGCTAGTCACACCTTAAGTTCGGATCTAGACTTGAAAATGCTAGCTCGTAATAGAAACATTGTATACGAACCAGAGTTGTTCCCAGCCCTTCATTTGAAGAGGAATGGCGTAAACTTTTGCTGTTTTCACACTGGAAAAGTGATAATAACCGGAATTAAATTACTCTCGCAGATCGACAATGTGGTCTATCCAACACTGATTGAACTTGAACTGTACACACGTAAGAAGTAGAAACTTTTGGAAAAGTAACACTTATCTAATAAAAAAAAAAAAAAAAGCAATGGAGGACTTTTACGTTTACCTCAACAGCAGCGACGCCCTCGATATACGTAAGAATAACAACCCCTCAGATTTTTTTGTTCAGTTTCCAAAGTTCTATCAGCTTCAAGGACGTTGGAAGTGTGCCTTGATAGAGGTAACCCTTACCTGTGAGTTTACACCAAGAAGTAAAAGACTTTATTTGTGTTGTGATCTCGTACAACAGTCGTATGTAAGAAACACCTTGTTGTCGGTTCTAAGAAATATCGAAGTTGGAGTTAGATACATGAAAGTACAGCATATAAGCTATGAACACCCTACGTATTTACCCGTAACTTCAAACCATTTTAATTCGGTACATTTGAATTTGAAAGACGAAAACCTAAACCCAGTGACCTTCAAAACCAACGAACTTCACTGTGTCTTACATTTTAAGAAGACATGGGATCAATAGAAGTGTACGACTATAAACTACAAAAATGGGTCCCTTCCAATCCAGATCCTGATAAATGGTACCAACACTTTAAAGATTTGAGAGATGGTTATGTTCATCCAGATCATTTGGGTGGTTACTTTGTGGGTAGTGGTGAGCAATACAGAAAACTAAAGGAAATGGAAGGACAGGAACGACCCGTAATCAAACTTGTGACTCCTGTGGCGCAAGCTACCAAAATTGCAGAGTCGAAGGTTAAACGTGTGAACGAAGAGAGAAAAGTACGTAAGAATCAAGAAACCCCAAAACGTAAGAATACAACAGAGGACGGTACACCAAAGAAGCTGAAATCTAAAATCGTAAACCCTGGCTTAGCTTTTTAAGACGTTATGGATATTTACCAGTATCATCAATCCGAGTTGTCTTTATTTGTTTCACCACCAAAAGACGAATCATTGCAATCGAGAGAATGGATACCCTATAGACCTGTAAATCAAGTGTCCGTGGGTTCCACACTTGAGTTTAATATTCCGGCACAGTCTTCGGCTTATGCAGATCTCAAAAGAAGCGTACTGAATCTTAAATTACAGGTGGTGAAAGGAGATGGTAATCCTACTGAAAACGAAGAAGTTGTTACTCTTGTTAATTTACCAATGCAGACTGTATTCAGTCAGGTGGACGTTTCCCTTCAGCAAACACCTCTGTCCCATACAGGCATCAATTATCCCTACAAAGCCTATATAGATACAATTCTACAGTCTAGTAGAGAGACCCAAGAAAATATATTAACCAGTCAGTTGTTTTACAAAGACGATGTGGACGTGGGTACAAACGACGCTAAAACACGCAACAACAGCGGTTTGAACATGAGATATAAATTCACCAAAGGAAGCAAGCTTGTTGATTTGGAAGGTCCTCTACACATTGACCTGTTCCGACAGTCCAAATTACTTATCCAAAAGTTTCCATTGGAATTAAGCTACATCCTACTAGGAACCCTTTTAGTATCATTACAGATGGAATGAATCCCAACTATAGGGTGAACATTGTAGACGCATGTTTCAAACTTTGTATACAACGTCTTAGTAGTGCGGTCTTCTTAGCTCAGGAAAAACTAATTCAAGAGTCTCCGGCCGTCTACCCTTACTTGCGAACAGAGATCAAAACAACAGCCATAGCAACGGGTCAGTACAGTTATAGTGCAGATGATGTGTTTCAAGGTTTAGTACCTAGCAAACTCGTTGTAGGACTCTTGTCTAGCGCCGCTTTTAACGGGAATTATGCTAAAAATCCATTTGATTTTCAGCATTACAACTGTAGTTTTGTGGGATTTTATATAGACGGTCAATCTATACCTTCACAGCCACTGCAACCAAACTATTTGGGAGATCAATACGTAGACTGTTACAGAACTCTGAATCTCTACAGAAATTATATAAACGTATCTAGGGAAGACTATAAGAAGGGTTACTGTTTGTACGCTTTGGATATTGACCCAATACCAGTCTTTCAACACAAAAAGAAAGGGTCATTGTCGTCTAGAACTTAAGTTTTCCACAGCCTTACCTGAAAGCGTCACTTTGGTGATGTACGCCACTTTTCCAGAGACACACTCAATATAGATAAAGCCAGGGCGGTGTATGTAAAATGAATAATAGGGAGTTGGCACGTTTACTCATTGGATATCCAGTAATAATATGCGCGTCCGATCAAATCAGAGTAAAAAAGGGTAACTTTGTTATCTCTAATACTGACAGTAGTGATGAACCTGGAAAACACTGGGTGACATTTTATTTTCCTAGACACGGATCATTTGAATTTTTTGATTATCTAGGACATACCCCAAAGCACTACACTGTTGAATTTGAAAGACTCCTAACAACAAATTATTGGATGAATAGTGATCGTATACAGGACTACGGTTCGGACACGTTTGGACTTTATTGTGTGTATTACGTTATGAGAAGATGGACAGGGTGGACATTTAGGGACATTGTCAAACCTTTTTATGTACATAACAAGACTCATAATGATCAATATGTTGTACAGTATGTATATGACAACAAATAATTGATGTGTTCTATATATTTTTATTCAATAAAATATGCATGAAAACAAATGGTCTTTGTATTTCTTTAAATAAGCCAGTTTAGTGTTATATTGTCCTTTTTTGATGTATAAGTCCTTTTTGGTATCTTCAAGTTTGTCTTTTTAGATTTCCTTTTACGAATCCCTGGTGGCGGTATCGAAACTTTTGGCCTTTTCATCATCATCGTTTTTTTTTTCTCATGACATTTTCTGATCCATTGGGAGAAGTTTGGAACAGCATACGTTGGTATTTTTCGTAAGGAATTAAAATGTACTTCTCCATTACTGTAATACGGGTTCTAAGTAAACAGAAGCAATTTTCAAAAGCGTAAACACTGTCCTTGTGTTATCCTTGATTGCTTTCTTCTTTTGCTGATATCCAATGCTTTTGTTTCCTAATACATATATGAAGCGTCTGTGTCTTTTAAGACGTGCTTTTTCTACTGGTGTCAGTTTTATGGTAAACCAAAGAATGTTGTAGGCGATTTGGGATACAGTCTTTAATTGATCTCTCTGTAACAAAGCTTTCCTTTGTTTTGGTGTTGCGTCAATCAATACCTTAAGAAAATGACGTTGTTTTTTAATGAGTTCTACCATGGCTACTACTCTTACGTTTTTCAGTCTATTTACGTTAACTTGTACACAACAGGCTCTTCTCCAGGAAATCTACGTGTTCTTAGGCGAAATTTATCTTTAGCATGTGGGCTCAAATCAAGTAATATGTAACTATACTGTTCACCCAGTGCATCTTCATAAGCTTTCAAAAATCCTTTTGTTTTACCGGGATAAACCTGTCGTCCTAATATACCCACTTGTGACACATCTCTCAAATTGTTTAAGAGTACCATGTACCATGTATTTAAAGCTATAGTTCTGGCATGTTTTCCACCATCAAACAGGTTTTGGGTTATCAGAGATACATTTGTTATGTGTTCCTTGCGTAAATAAAAGCTCCATGTCTTTGTTTCGCATCACTTCATGCATAAGGTCATCAATTACTATCAGTTTATGTTTTCTGTCTTTTGTAAAATCATCCAATTCTTCCGTTGTGGGTAGTCCCTGTTTACTAGTAAAGTTTGGAATGGACCTTTCCATTTGATCAAACAAGTCTTGATGTATACTGTAGCAATACAAAACATGAGAGGGTGGGTCTCTGGAATACAGTGATTGCAGATTCTGTAGGAACCTGTACACCCATCGTGTTTTACCACTTCCAGTTTGTCCACATATACATATGCTACTACATGGTTCGAACGGTAATAAAGACTTCATTTCTTCAGCTTTGGGTTCGGTAAGGAGTAACCAATACAACTACTCAGTAAGCTGATCCAAAGCTCAGAACTACCGTTTTGGAGGGATAAGTTTATAATGGAGGTAATAATGATGACGTAGACTATGATCATTTGACAAAAGTAGACAATCTCAGACTGAGGTACTTTAGTGCCTAATAAATGCCACCTGTCTTCATTTGACATATTTTCCTCGTCAAGTTTAGGAAAGCTTATAAAGGTTTCTCTTTCAGGTCCAGGAGATTCTGGTAGATCCATATTCTTACATGTATATTTAGGATAATGATGGATCAAGTAGGAATATCTTCTTACAAACTTTTTTTTTCTTTTATTAATAATTGGTCGTTCTGGGTTTACCTTTGTTTCATCATTATTTCAGTCATATTTCAGATGTCATTTACCTAGCGTGTCACCTGGAATTCTTACCAGTACATAATTATTCCTTTTTAGTAACTGGCAACTACTGTCTTTAAACAGAGTTGAGTAACAAAAAACCGTACTACATAGAGTTTCTGGTCTTTTAAGAATTTAACCAACGACCCAGAGATCTCAAAACCCATTGCTTCACCAGTTGAGCTTGATAGGTCTACAAACTTACTTGCATACCTGTAGCTCAGCCTGAACACAATGAGCATAAAATATAATAGAAAACAAGTAAGACACCTTTTGGTACAAACTTTTTTTTTTTTCTTTTTTTTTTTTTTAATTTACAAACAACAAATGGTGAAGTATTTATGACCATTAAATGCAACGTGAATTACAAATATTTGCACGCTAATGACAAATATGAAAACAGTAGTTACAAATAATGAAATACTTATGACAAAAATACAAACGTAATATATGGGAAAATACATGTTAACATACAAAAAAGTAAAAAGGTCATGTCAAAATTTGATATATTGTGTACAAATTCTGAAACATTTGATGTAAAATTATAAACAGTTACAACAAAAACAGTGCACATACAAAGAAATTCACTTTGTAACCTAAAGAAACGTGACTGTAGTATAAACCGTAGTAGTGGTAGCAATATTTGTCTTTGAATAAAAACACAATAACATTGACACATTAATAGCCATAGGGTACAGTGTCATAGTTGTCCAATCGTCTTCGTTTTGTGTATACCATTTGATATGACTTACATTCTTCTCTGTTTACTACTTTCCTCTTCAGTTTGTCTCTACATATCTTATTTGGATTTTTTACAACAATTTCTGATTTACTTTTAGGATTTTTCACTATATTTTTAACACTCTCAAAATTCATCAGTTGACTATTTGTGAAATTTAAGGTAAATCCTCTCACTTTGCAGGTTTCGTTTCCTTCACTAGTTTTGTACGCGTAGTTCTTAGGTCCAGCAGACACAAACTCTACAATGTGCTCCCCTTTTTCTAGCTCATCCGTTAGTTCTCCCAAGTAATCACCTAAAGGTGGATCATATTGTCCTTCTTGGCTTACATAAATCACACTATCTGTATCGTAATACAACACTCTTCTGTTTAAGGCTTCGAGCACACTGTACAGTTTGAGTCTGGCCCAACAGGTGGTGAACGTCGCTAGGTATATATTCGTCTTATTATCTTCAGGCTGACAGTCTTGTTTGTTGGTCCATTCCATTTGAAGGATTTCATCGGAAACTATGTGGAAATTTTGAGGCTGTTTCATTGGATTAGAAAACATTTTGAAAAATTCACTAACTTCTGTGTCGTGGAAAAATCTCGTTTGCTTCATGTTGAGTCTCTGGCTAAATTTACCCCAGAAACTAATGAGGCATAATTTAGCCAGAGCTCTTAAACCTGGGTTCTTCTTAAGGTGTTCTCTATCCAATGGAACTCCTTCCTTTTCGAAATATTGATCAATGTATGTACTGATATCTGTTGCAGTTTGAATCCAATCGGGTGGACCACTCGCCTCTTGTTTGAACTTTAAAAATGTATCAATATATTTGGCAAACAGTCCTCCTTCTCTTGTGATTGGGTCATACTTTTCTGTTACCTCCCAGTGATACACTTCATATATTTTCATGATCTTGTATCCTAAACATACAGCCTTTTTAATTTCAGGGGTACACCATGTACCAATCAATACCCTATCTTCTTCTGAGCATTTGCATGGATCTTCATTTTCGATGTCTGCACAATGTCTACATAATGGAAATTTGAGTTTATTGTTTGATCTGTAGGGTAGAACTGGATGGTACAATCCTCTTGGCGGTAAAATTTTCACTTTGGCAATGCCGAAATATTGGTTGATATCTTTAAAGTTTTTCACAATAATCTCTGGATGTCCCACAGGATATTCAGAGTATTTGTTTACCCATGGATATAAACTGGTAAAGTCCACATATTTGATCTTTTCATCATTTTGAGTTTGATAATACAGTCGACTGGCATTTGTTCGACCTCCGAAGAAACTTTCACGAGGATTCAATCTATCGGTTATTTCCAAATTGTCGATAAATGTTTTCATTTCTTGATTTTGATGGAACTGTTCACGAAATTGATGCTCCCAAATACATTTGTACTTCATTCCAAGGCTTTCAATATAGGTTTTTTTCTTTATTGTCAGTGTATAGAGTTCATTCATTGATTGGTCTGTTAAGGGGTGAAAGGTTCCTTCCCTATCATCTGAATAGCAATCTGGACATCCGTGAAACGCACAACCATGAAACTCATACGCGGTGTTGGTTTCCTGACAATAACCATCTAATTTGTATTTCGTTCCAGGTAAACCTTTTTCACCTAAATTAAAAGCATGTTGTATGCTCACCTGGTTTTTGTGTGCCATCCACTCTAGCCATTGTATTGATACCTTACTACACTGATCCCTGTAACCACTGGGAGGTATTTTCGCTATTGGTGTTGAAACGAATTCTTTCTTCTTAATTTTCTTGCCTTTAAGTTCAACCTCCGGGATCCATTCACCTTGGTAAAACACGTACATCTTTCCATCAATTAATTTCCCAGAAGTCCATACTTTATCGCCACTAAGCATTACTTTCCAGCTTTCTTCTAACCATTTAGTTCTGTAGACATCCATACACACGGACGGTATAGTTACAAAGTCGAAAGGATCTACAGCGCCCACCCAAACTTTTTTCAATTTTCCCTTGTCGTTGATAATTTCTTCTTCAGTACCAGTTGATGACATTAACAAATGACGAAATTTCAAGCACGCCTGTCTTAAAATGGCCACATCACTTCTACAGTATTCTAGCATTTCGTTTCTAAAGTTAAAACGTTCTTTCGTTTTGGTCTGGTACCACTTTAGAAACTCTTCTCGTTCACCTGATGACATGAAATCTACACCATAATATTTCTCTTCAGGATACGGTCCTACATACTGCTGGTTCTCTCTGGTGTTGAAAAAATGAGGAAACCAACCTTTTTTGAGTTCTTGCAATCCGAAAGCTTTTGGTAATGACGCTAATTTCATTGGTAAAAAGTTAAGACTGTCCATAACTTTAATGTGTAAATCTCTTTCTACGGACATGTACATAATTTTTGACCCATTGTAAATTATCTTGTCTGGTCGCATGGAGTGGTCAATGAGATATTCCAGAAGGAAATAGCCGTCATATCCTTTCATATTGTGAGCTACCGCTTTGAAATATTTATGTTGGTCAGAAAATAACCATTGCCCAAATTTGTCGCGTGTATCTTCTCCTTCAAAAATTACCTCTCGAAATCCACATTTACCGGGGCAGGGTCCTGTATCTTTATCTTCTTCAAACATTTCACATTGTTCACATCTTGTTCCGCATTGTTTACAGATGGAGTTTGGACTTAAGGGTTTATTAATACATTTTTCACATACTGTGTGTGCTATGAGGTAATTAGGTACATGGGTAGTTTTACCACACCATGATGTGCTACAGTGGCGACATTTTGTGCAGGTTTTACACATCTTCTCGAGTTGACAACTTTTGCAGTGGGGTCTCCTGGAGTCGACGTATCCCGTTTGACATTCTAATTTTTCGTCTTGAGTGCACTCAAAATCAAAAGATATAAACTTGGATTTGAAATCTTCTTTGGCTGATATAGCTCTCAGGTAACAAAGATGATCTTCTAAAACGAAACTCTTACAGGACTTACAAAAATGTTCACCACACTGATGATCTTCTATTTTCCTTTTCTCCTTCTTTACTACTTTATAACACGTTGGGCATTTCCAAAATTTTTGCACTGGGATGGACCACAAGGCATTCCTTTATATTCACCTTTTTTATGTACTGGTTTTTCTTTATGGCTTTTGTAGCAATCCTCTGAACGGCATTCCATATTACAGCCCTTACACTTCACTGGCCTATTTGTTTTGGGGCAGTGGTCCCTTTTGCAGACAATGCAACAAATTTCACACTGGTGTCCTCCTAAGTCATTGTAATGCTTCAAACATTTTTGGCAAAAGTACCCAGCGCCGAAGAAACCCGTGATGCTCGTTATGGAATGGAAGTGCTCGTCGTCCACCAAATAGACGTAAATACATGAACGGTCATCTTCACTGGGACTTGTGATAAACTTGTTTCCTAGCTTGGCACTCACAACCATAACACGAACTCCCAGAACTTCTTCAAAGGCCTCCAAATCATGCAAACTTGCTGGTCGATCTAAAGGTACACTGGCTAATTGCAACCGCAAACTGTTTTTGCTGTTTCTTATTCTTTTTGGTTAGATCTTTGTAATAGCTATCTGGTACTTTCCGGTTTTCCAAGACCAATTCCAAGTTGCTTATCTTTCCTCGGTTTTTGGTAATTTCGCTCCACTCTACTACACTACATCTTTTCAACCTGGCCCAACTCACCGCTATTGCCCTAGCCATACAAAGTTGATCTGTGTTTTCGATGGTCACAATAGATGTCTTTAATTGTAAGGAATTGTTTTTCCCTTTAATTCTTGTAATTCGTCTTCTTAGGCCTCCGCTACCTTTTGGTAATTTTATAGAACCTACGGAAATGTCAAAACTGTCATTCACCGATAAGTCTTTCTTGCTATTCAGCACTTTTTCAACAGTTCCCATTACTGCATTTGCATTTAACCGTTCCCATGGTTGTAGAGGGACAACAATAGGATCGTGCAGTCCATCATGATGGATCACTACACGACCCAAATCATGTCCCACCAAATCGCCTCGGACTTCTTCCAGCACATCCTCAAACATCTGGTGAAGTCCATCTCTCACATCTTTCAACTTCTCGCCTCTGTATTTGTCATCCACTTTAACTTTATACGTACTTGCAACAGCTGCATTCTTTGCATACGACCTCTCTGACTTTTTTCGAATACTGTATTGAAGTCCTCTTTTGTGGTCGGGTCTGTGTGATGGACCTGCTTGTGGTTCTTCCCCACCCCCTATCTGCATTGTGGGGGTTGCGGGGTTTCATTCGCCATCTTGAATACAGCTCTGTGCAAGTTCTTCCATTTCGTCGTCAAATAAGAGCGCCTTAATACATTGCTCTATCTCCTCTTGTTTTTGTATATATTCTAAGGCGAGCTCAAAATCTCCATTGGAATTAATATTCACATCAAACTGTTCTAAAATAGTGTCCAATTCCTCATTGATAAAGTCGTTCCCGTACTCACGATTTCTTAACTGGAACAATCGAAATCTCACTTCCGGTGTGTCTTGTATTCCCCACGTGGCCGCAAAGTACATTAAGACATCCGCATCGGTAAATGAGTTTATAATTGTATCGAAATGTTCCATGATTGATACTCTGAAGATGTAAAAGAAAAGAAACATCTCATTAAATATATTGTCAACGAACGAAATGATTCTAATAACAAAAATAGTAAATCGAAACAACTGTCACTAAATGTAGCGTATATACGTGATATTCATAATATGGACCTTTCAGGTATTATTACCTAGTTTCAAGGACGTTTCTTTACCCTAATTGTGAGAGACCAAAATACGGACAAATATGGAAGTAATTAATAGCTTAATCCATAAAAAACCTACAAATAGTACAATAAAAGTCAGATTGTGTGAATTGTTGTCGAAATTTAAAAGTCAATTCAGTAATTAGATACGTCATTATGATCTTGTATTCGGTATTTTCCGTGGGCCTCGGTCAGTTACGGAAAACGGCGTTTAGACTGGATTGGTGTGATTTGTGTTTTCACTATCAAAACTGAAATATGGATTATTTAGGTCTTCCTAATAACAGTCCTCCAATGATGGAATTCAAAGATATTATTTTGCATGATGACACCAAAAATTTCTTTATTATAAAGATGTTTCAGTATGACGCTGTAAATTATCTACGTTCAAGCGGAACTGGACAATTCACTATGGGTGAGTTTTCATTCAAATATTAGTTAGCAGTATTAATCGTAGTTGTTTATCCAGCACGTGCTTGTCTATTCGTGTAATAACGTTTTAGTACATACTTATCACAGTATAAATATGATTTTAGGTAATGCAGAAATAACATTAAGATGTGATGAAATAACAAAAGAAGTCCAATTAGAGGAAAGAGACTGGGGGCTAAGATTAACCGATGTAATCTACACAAGACAGGGAAACCCTGTAAACTACATGACTCGGACGTCTCCAGACAGTTCCAAGATCATAAATGTCGTACTTAAGGTATAAATTTTAACTCGTAGCACTTAGCGTATAACAGTTAAATATTAAATAGATACAGTTAAGAAATCATTTTAAACATGTAACATAACTTGTCCTGTACTGTAAATTATATGAGCACTTACGAAATTATAAAAAACTTCAAATTATATGTACTTAACGTCTTTTGTTACCTAATGTCTTTCCTAGTTTTCTGACCATTATATGCCGATTCATCGCTGGTAATCGACAACTACCTCCGCATGAAACGGATGAACCTATAAAGACTCAAACCGACAATCTCGGTTCACAATTCTGTGGCTATGTATTTTTCATTACACACGTCAATTCTATACACATTTTTTTTTTCTTTTCCAACAGTAACTTGGATGGATAAAAGGCGGACTTAAAGAACGAAGAGTTCATTTTAGCAACCTTAGTATTCATATCATAGACAAACCAATTATAATAAGTGGTAAAAGGCTAAATGGTTATACTACATACAAAAAGAAAACAGGCTCACCTTTTCTGAAAATTGTAGTCTCGAGTCACCAAGTTCCAAAGGAGGCAGTATATTCTTGTTTAATTCATGAACTGTCTCATGCATTAACGTGGGGTAGAGATAGCCATGGAGAATCCTGGTTGTTTACGAATGGCTGTATTCTGGCTTTGTCTCAAGACTTTCTTTTAAGTAGTAATTTATACAGTTCGTACACTATGTGCGCAACTGCTACAGGTTCTGGTCTTGTTAAAAGGACGCAATCCGCACAGTTTCGTACCTATATGTTACCTATTAACTTGTAGTGCTACTGTCTTTAAAATATAGGATAAGCGCTCACAATATGTAGACACCCTCTTTCAACAACAACAATTACTCGAACTTTAGATGTCTCTTTACGAACACAGACACTTGGGGTATGGAGCTCCAACCCGATTGACAGGCATAATTTTATCACTCAAGTACATCTACGGTCATACAGTAATCAAAAATAAAGTTATCAAAGCAAATTGTAAAATTTGAAATTTTTCACTACACAGCCTTATAATATACAAGATATAAATCTTTTCATTGCGAAAATCACGACTATGCCGCGGTTATCAACTTGTATTTTAGTCGTTTCGCAATAATATCACATGTTACTTGTGTCTATCGATGCAGAACATATTTATCTTCAAAATCATATGCATGACAACACCTCATCTTATCTGCTGTAAGTAAATTCCTCCTGAAAGTCTACTGAAGGCAGTAAAATTGTCACAAGCACACTCGCTTTCGAAACGTGGTTCGTCTGGTTACCCGTATTAGGAGCGTGTTGAATCCATATCGCAATGCGATTAGGAACCAAACCCGCTGAGGTAACTGTGTTGTTCCTAAAACTAACTTATTAAGATTTATTTCCCTTGCTTTCTTGCACATTTGTGTAAACCAGTCTACTTGTAACTCGATTAAGTGTTTTGTTCTTGTAAACAGAAGACTTTTACGACTGAAGCACTTTTCTTTGCATTTACAGGATGAAAAAATAGCATTCAATAAAATTGTCTACAAATATACCTACCTAGATACTAAAAATTTCGCTTTCCACATTATAAAATATAATATACTGTTATCAACTTAATTTCTGTTTCACAATGCAAAAATAAAGGGAGATAATAGAAATACATAAAGGTAAGTTTTTTAAGAAAAGTATTCATTGCAACATTAAATAATATTGACAAATAGTTGTTTATTAACTTTTTGGTGAATATTAGTTAATTTATGAGAAAACATAATATAGCAGAAAACCTTTATAGTTTATAACAGATAACCCCTTAAAAGCCAAATAAACCGCATAGGCTACTTGTTAACTTTACTTCTTTAATCATAATGATGTACAATAGAAAATTATAAAGGGACTTGTACTAGTTGGTTGTGTACTACCGGAGCATGATAGTAAATTAACCATTGGAGCCAGGAGAGACAAAAATGATTAGAATATGTTAAGAATATGGTCTACATGGGATAGAGTATGATTGTATTCTATCATTGTCAGCTGAATTTTTATTATGGGATAACGCCACTTCCTGAGACAACTTGGACTCATGATATTTTGGTCTATATTTTATTCTTGATAATTTCTTTCAAAAATGTTTTAATTTGTTCTAGGATTCGTTATATGATCCATCATTAATTTATATTTCTCGGCAACTGTAGCATTAAACAGTTTAGTTTAATGCCAGACTGTAACAAGGTTCATGTATATGGTTGAGTAGCCTTAAAATTGTGTTTTGTATTTGATTTGATTTGATTTGATGAGAATTTTATCAAGGTCCGTCCCAAAGAGCATGTATGTTAGCTTAGTATTGGGATGAGACCCCGGCATGTCTCCCGTCATGCCTAGAAATATAAATTTTGTTGCCAAAAAGTAGGAGAAATTTACCTGACTGCAATTTCCGGTCAGTATAGCCAAAGGTTGTTTGTGATTGGTTGCCAAAGATTAGGCCAATCACGGCGACCAATGAGATCAGAGTGTGATTGACCTAGTTTGAGTGTCTGGATCGTGGTAGCCTAACAATTTTTTAGCAATTTTGATGATAGATAGTATATGTGTTTGTTTTGTAAAGTAAAAATCCCCTTAATAAAGTATTGTCCTATTTTTATTTTGCTTAGCTTTTTGTGAAGATAAAAAAAATTTAATCGACCTGAATAAGAGATTAAAATGCTGTCCGAAAGACATTGGTTTACTTATTTAACAAGTTGAAAAGTATGCATGAATGTTTGACCTATTATCCTACTCTGAAATTTTGAAAATATAAAAACCCCTTAAAAGCCAAATAAACCAGCAGCCGCCGCAAGTGTCACATAGGTCTTCCGTCGTCTGGAACGGGAACGAAATCGCCATCGTCGTAGCCGGTCGTAGCGATGTATTGTGACATACATCGTGAAGTTTGACGTTTTGAGAGAGAGAGAGATTGAATTTGGAAAATGTAACGCGTAGTCAAATATGTTATAAAGGAAAAAATTCTTACAAAGCCAAGGAACAATTTAGCCACTTTAATAAAAGAATCAATAATTTATGGATAGATGAAAATAGTGGCAGTATTTACTTATAATTATAAAAATGTACTCTAATTGTTGCAATTATTGTTGAAATGTTTAATCTGATTAATTATTTTGTGGTTTCAAGAATTTACTTATTATAAGAAAGTATATAAAACATCAAACAGGCTACTTTGTTAACTTTTACTTCTTTAATTATAAATAATCTATATACAATAAAAAAATTTAAGTAGACTTGTACTGTTTGGTTTTTTACTACCGGAGCTTGAAGCAAAAGTCGGATAGTAAGTGAACCAATGGAGCCAGGAGAGACAAAAATGATTAGCCAATCAGCTGGGTGCTAATGACCGCCAGTTCGGTCTACTACTGTTGTAAGAGCAGTGTCTAATGCAATTTTCTATATCTTTGTATTAAAAATAGAGCAGTTGCTAAAATGTGTCTATGATTATATGCATATTACTGTAGATCATGATTTCGTAAGAATAGAAATGATATTTTTTTGTAAAATTTGGTGTAAACTTCTCTTTAATTGTTTCTGAAGGGAATTTAAGTTTTTAATCGTTAATCTGTCTTATCTTTACTTATAAATAATAAAAGAAGTGAGTGTAGATCATGATCTGCATGATCGGCGATTCGGTCCTCGGACAGATGTTGGTGAACTACCATAGTTTTTTTTTTTTTTTTGATCCTGGTTGTCTAACCAGTACTTTCCATATCGTCGAGGTGTTAATGTGATTGGGGTTTTCGTGCCCGAGTAAGGTTGTTCTTAATGTAGTTTTGATCTTTTATTACATATCTTTTAAATGGTGCGAAATTATAATTGCGAAAGTAAGATATGTTTTTTAAGATTAACATTGCTGTTCGTACTACTTGACCTGACCTACTTGTTGGTTTGGGTGACCTACTGCGACTTTTATTGCGCACGAACCGGATGGAGTTATAACAGGTGCGCGTTTGGTTTTATGGATCCGGCTAGTTTTTGACAGTAGATTACTGTTACCATTTTGGAAATAATTAGTGTTCTATTCATTTTCTGCAATGTCTGGGGTATCTATTTGTAGGATCAATCACTGTTTTTGTTTAGTTATGACTCTTTATATTGTGTTTTGTAACATTGTTTTATTTTATTTAAAGTAAAGTAATATTTACTATGAAACGGTTTCTGCTACATTATGCTTTCTGATTAAATCTTCACATATTTACAGAAGATGTTATAAAAACTTATTCATTACTACAATTTAATGTTGTGCTGAACATTTTCTTAAAACGCTTACATTTATATATTTCTATTACCTCCCTTTATTATAAAAATTGTACAACCAGAAAGCTTTTTGTTGTTCATCATTTTTTGGAAAACCTTTGCATCTTGTTATCCTTTTCGATTTACTGTATTATGAAATATGCCGCCGTACGTCTTTGTAGAACTTTCCGTTACGCGCTACTAAACGTAGCGAACGTCACCTTACTTATTTATTAAAATATTAAATGTTATTTACAGTACTGCACCTAAGACGTACGAAAGTCGAAACATGTTCGTTGTGATTAATTTGAGGTCTCATCCACAAATACACGCTAACATATTTGCTCTTATGGACGGACCTTTATAAAATTTGCTTCAAATCAGTTGTAATTAATTTTCATTTCTTACTAGTGTTACTGTAAAGAAAGATGATTATCTGGGATGACAGAACAAGTTCAAGTTGATTTTTCAGGATGCACTCGATTTATCAGAAAGATACTTAGACTGGTTTTCATAAAATTAGAATTGGTTCCTACGTACCTTGCGCTGTACATACGAAGGCTGTGAAATGGGTAACCAGACGAAAAGCACGTTTCGAAAGCGAGTGTGCTTGTGACAATTTTACTGCCTTCAGTAGACTTTCAGAGGAAATTTACTTACAGCAGATAAGATGAGGTGTTGTCATGCATATGATTTTGAAGATAAATATGTTCTGCATCGATAGACACAAGTAACATGTGATATTATTGCGAAACGACTAAAATACAAGTTGATAACCGCGGCATAGTCGTGATTTTCGCAATGAAAAGATTTATATCTTGTATATTATAAGGTTGTGTAGTGAAAAATTTCAAATTTTACAATTTGCTTTGATAACTTTATTTTTGATTACTGTATGACCGTAGATGTACTTGAGTGATAAAATTATGCCTATCAATCGGGTTGGAGCTCCATACCCCAAGTGTCTGTGTTTACGAACGAATCCCAGAACTCCAATGTTAAAATCGAAACTCTTTTCTACTTTAAACTTCTTACATGACAGTTGTGAAAAATAGTCCGGATTTTTTAGACACTCTGTAACACTGATGAAAACAATTTACTGCTAAAAAACACAGACGCTTTACTTACATTATCATTTAAACTGTTTACGTGTTTGTCAATAACGTGCTTTGAAAATGTAATAACCATAATGATAATCAAGAAGTGAAATATCAAAGTGCATGCAAGGTTCAATTTTATGAGCATTTTATAGGGGTCAGTGCCAGCTGCAATGCTGACTGCAACTTTTAAAATTCAAACGAAAGAAACGTTAATTATCATTATAAAATCAGCATTGTTTAAAGCTGATACTTTTGTGATATCATTATTTAATTTACACATTGCGTGCTAATCACGACAATGCGTACCATTTTCTATTGTCCTCAAACGAAGATAACAATCAAACCAGGAGTGTAAAATCTCCGACAATTAATTGAAAACAAATGTATTTATTAAGCATATTTATGCCTTTTAACAGTTTCTTTATGTTATATTTAATAAAATCATTTATAATGTCAGAAAATATTGATTAATATTCAGATACGGTATAGCAAAATTAAAAGAACAAAAACCATCGCTAATGTATGATGTATCGTTTAGCCATACGGTCATTTTGTTTTAGTATTTGGCGCCTTAATAAAATTGAAGCTGTGCGATTTGCGTTTCTTTTAAGCCATATTTGTAATAAATCATTTACATGGTAATGTATATATATATATATATATATATATATATATATTTGTATAAACTGTGAATACATACTTTATTCAGACATTATGTATTGTTGGAAATAGACTCTAACCTTCGTGTGTTATGAGTGTAGTTTTATATCTAAATATATAGATTTTTTTAGCGGAAAAGATATTATTTTATAGCTTCCCAATTACAAAAAACAACTCACAACGAATTAGTCTGTAATAACAACCTATTTGTTTGTTTGATAATTCCTTCAAAGTTATGACATTTTCATACATTTATTATTTACCGTGAACACTTACAGGACAAATAAAATTAAGAACCCTGTATACTTAATGTCGTTGTGCAATTATGGTTCCTATCTGTACATGTACCTGTGCAATGAATTACGGTGACAAAGGTGTACTGAGATAATTTGTTTTCTTTCCAAATGATAAACCTTCAACACTATTAACTAGGATGTAGCCAATACATCTTGTTTTGTTACAAGAGGGTTACAGTATGACTATGTATAATAATTACAAATACAAATGACAATTATAGGATATATTCGTCTTTTTAAAAATCAAACAAAACAACCATTAATTAAGAATCAGTATTTGTTTAAATTTGTTTTAATTTGTTTTTGTTTGAAATTATTACTTCATTCTAGCATTGCGTGTTAAATAAAGACGATGCGGTTATCTCATATTGTCCTTACACCTTTCTTGTCATTGAACGTAATCATTACATGATAATTATACAGTCAGCTGTTTTTTGTAATAAGCCTCGGGCCCTAACTTGTCGGCACACTCTAAAGCAATGCATTTCAGCTCGCAAACGTTTACATATGTGTTATCAGATAAACAGTTTGTCATTTTCATAAAGCATTCATGTAATTAATAGTTCGAGAAAAGTCGATGTTCAGCATTTAAAATGACGTGCATTGTCCTCCGAATCTTTTTCTTCCATTGTTCAGTTTTCATGACAGTTAAATATTCTAGGCTTTTAACGACTTTCTTGTGTAGCTCAATGATGTGACTCGATATGTTAAGCTCGTGGATCATTTTCTCCCAGGACAGTAATATCTTCTGTTCATCTATTTCGCTCAACATTTTTTCAAAATAGATACCTATAGCATCTTCGTCATCGTACTACAAATCGTTCATGATACAGTCGTGCTGTTGGTGTGAGGGCTGTTCAGTCAAACATCGAACACAGTGATTTTTAATCACCAAATGTTTAACTCTCAGTAGTGCTTGAGCATAAACAAAGTCCAAACACGAATTCATCAGCAAAATATTTGCCGATGGTAGTACATATTGGTCCGGGAATATGTTGTTAACAACATAGTTAGCTGCACTTAAGTCCAGCTTTGTAATTTTAAGTTCGTTAGAAGCCATGTTCGCTTAAAAGGGGCTAATAAAATAATATCCAAGTGTCGAAACTCTTATGACAAACCAAGTGGTAATTCCAGCCTGTTTTATAAATCAAAACGAGTTCTGGTTGAGCAGTTAATCGCGCGTCTCAGACAAAATGTCTACCAGTCCAGACAACTTTCCTAAAATAGGACCAGCGTGTTAAATTTTCCTCTAACCGTATTACTTCTAAAGTTGAACAAGAGACGGCTATCGTGTAGACAAATTACGTAACAAAGGAGGGCCTCAGGAGTCAGACATGATTACGTAACGACCCCCAAACCGTCCGTTGTACTACTTATCATTCGTTTATACAAATACGCGGTAAAGAATTTATTATAAAATTACAAGGATCTATACCGCGATTCAGGATGCAGTACTTGGTCCTGGGATGTCTGTCTTTTTGTCCGCACATGTTGGTCGGATAGTTGAATGAAAATTTGAAGTTTAATTACTTTTTTGCTGATATTGAAGAATTTTTTTTTTAATAAACCATCAATATTTTCATATGACGATAACACATAAAGCAAAAGAATGTTGACGGAATGAAGCTCATACACATTATGGTGAACGGCCTGACAGGCGGACAGATAAGACAACATACAGGGTAGGACAACAGACAGATGGTGGGACAAATATACGGATGGAATAGATGTAACATGCAGTACATTGAACATGTGTTAGATGTTTAAGGCAATTAAGGTTCCTTATTTCTATCTGTGGACATTTTTAACATAGGGATCATGGTTCTTTATATATTCTAATAAAGCAAACATAGGGAGAGCTTCATTCAAATTTGCATATGCTTTGCTTCGAATACAGTTCCGCTACACCAAGGGAGCTGTATTCGTTAATGTGCGCCGAATACAGATCTCCGGGGAGCTGTCAGCTGTATTAGGAAGGAGCTGTACTGCTAGAGTTATTGTAATTATATACATGTACATTTATTACATTTCTTTGTTGTTGCTTGAATTGGGGGTATTCTTTAGTAAATGAAATGTATATGATTGAGTCATAGCTTATCATCTTCTGTCGTCGAAACATGTCATGAAACATTCGATTATAAGATATTTAAAGCAAAAATAACCTTATTCCTAGCGATAAAAAATTTGACCGTACAATGACTCGAACTCATGTCCCAAGAAGAAGTTTCACAAATTTAGCATAACAACAGCTTGTTTGTATTTTACTGGAAAAACACCTTGTTACAATGAGAGATTCACCAATTTAGTGGAGAGATTCGTCTACATGTGATTTCAGAATACGTGTTGGCAATATTTATCAATGTTATCCCATTTCAAATGTTGATTGACATTTTTAGAAAACAATTCAAATAGATATATCTTTAATTTTACCGTAACAGTACACTGACCTTTACAAAACCGTAATTAGATACGTCAATAAGTGTGCACATAATAGAACATTCTTATTTTTTAAAAATAAATAAGTGCTTTGCAAACCTTTAGAAGAATGATCTCGTGTTTCCGCTTGACTTTTCCCATCACTGCCTGGTTGTGGCTCTGGAAATTTAAACAATCTACATTATCATTATTGTTTTCCGAGCCAATGTTTACAGAAGTGCAGCTTATCAGCTTTTTAATACAGACAAAATGGCATATTTTACCTTCAACGCAGAAACAGAAAAACAAATTGAATGTGCCTAATACGAATCATAATATTTAGACATATTAAAAGCATTTAATCCTAGATCAGATAGTTTAGCGACTCTTTAAAGAACACACCCTGTTTATAATTTTCTTTTATATCCTTTGGAACATTCTCACGGAAAGTATCATCCTTCGAGCAACCACGAGTCATAGAAAATGATAAAGGAAGAATGCAATAGCACTTCATACGTCTTGCAAACTTTTAGATTTTCAAGAGACAAAGAGGAATATTTCAAAATCCTGCCGTTAGCACTACTTTTTCTTTCATACTGTAATGTCAATTTATAATGATATTTATCAACAATAACAGATTGGTCTTAAAAAGTAAAGATGTCTATCTAGAAAAAAGTTACATAATACACTGCCCATCTTAAAGTCGAACTATGTTTTTGTAATGTGTACTTGATAAAATGTATAGTTAAAGAGTTCAAACACCAACTATATTGTACTGTGCTCTGATATTAACTTATTAATTAAAGTGGTGCTCACGTATGATTTTGCACTCGGAACGAACGAAATGCGCAAACAGATTGCATGATGCACGCACGATAACTGGTGAATGATAAGTATGGTACGAAATTGGTCAACTACGTCAATCCCATTAAGAAAGGAGAAAAGTATTTAAGCTAAATGTACAGGTTCTTACAAGGTCAATTCTAACCGATGAAGCTGTTCCTTTGGTCTTCAAAATTCTTTATATTTCCTTAGAAGTTTTGAAATTACAAGTGTTGTTGCTGAGTGGCTTGGCTGAATAAATTATTTTTTTTGTTGAATTACGTATCCCACCCAATAGAATCCATACGATGTAACGCAGACGGCCATTTGTGATTCACTAAAATAAAATATGTCAGCTTGTGGTGTGAAAACAAGACTTTGGAGCACCCTAATGTTTTTTAACTCATTTGTGACTCTTAAATGGGTACACGTACTTGTAAGTAAATGTCTTACAGACTATACACTTCTCAGAATCTTCAACATTCTCGCTATCATCACCGCTCTCACTGTCCGTATTTTCAATGGCATGCAAAGGTCTCCTGGTTTTGCTGACTATGCCTGAAGTACAAAGTTGTTGGGAGGAGTCGTGGCTTCGCTTCCTGTTCTTCTTCAGGCTTGGGATTACTTTTATTTACACTGTCCTGTGACTTTGGAACATGGTGGGGGTAAGAGTGAGGTTGGGTGCGCACCATAAACCGGTTTAAGCTCCCCAGTGGTGTTTTTGCCACTGACCATTCCAAGGCGGTGCCCCACTGTGTTCCTTTAATTGTTCGTTTTGTCCTCGTGTGTTTGCTTTGTATGCTAGTGTGTGTTGGTAGTGTGTGTTGGTAGTGTGTGTGTGTGTGTGTGTGTGTGTGTGTGTGTGTGTGTGTGTGTGTGTGTGTGTGTGTGTGTGTGTGTGTGTGTGTGTGTGTGTGTGTGTGTGTGTGTGTGTGTGTGTGTGTGTGTGTGTGTGTGTGTGTGTGTGTGTGTGTGTGTGTGTGTGTGTGTGTGTGTGTGTGTGTGTGTGTGTGTGTGTGTGTGTGTGTGTGTGTGTGTGTGTGTGTGTGTGTGTGTGTGTGTGTGTGTGTGTGTGTGTGTGTGTGTGTGTGTGTGTGTGTGTGTGTGTGTGTGTGTGTGTGTGTGTTGGTGGTGTGCACTTCTGGGTGCTGTGGGGCTCGTTTTGGGGAGGCTGCGTTTTTGGTACGTGGCATTCCCTGTTTGATATTATTTTTGTTTTTTTGGGCGTAATCGTTTTCAAAAAATTTGTATTTGGTACTTCTCATGCATCTCTGGTAAGTTTGTGGTGTAAGAACGTCACTTTGGAGACAATACAGCACTGTATTGAACCAATTAATACAATTGTTGAGGTTTGTTGGATAAATGCATGGGAACGGAAATTCTTATAAGGTTAAACAGATCAACTCCGTCAATAAATTTGGTGTTGAGAGGATATTTTTATCGAAACGGGATATTTAAAATTGGTAGCAGAAACCGTTTTTATTCTCACAAAAACTTAACTGTTCTATATAATTTTGAAGAAATTTAGAATTACCATAATTTATAGTTTTGTGAATTTCACATTTAGGGGTGTGGTGATGTAAACTCTCTGAGACAATGAAATCATCATTCATGCTCATCAACTTTATACCGAGTATTGAGAGAATGAATCCAATAATTTGTTGACAAATTTTCATGACCGTATCTTTCAAAATGATTTTGATATGACACATAATTGAGGTGTATACAATGTACTTAGAAAAGTTGTTGAGTGTATACAATTGATTCAGATAATTAAACGTATAAAACACCGAAGCTGTGTATAGTATATCGAGGTTTAAAGATTCAATTGTGTTTAAACATGCTTAGAAACTTGAATCGGCATAATTATCAGGAACATAATTAATTTTTTACAGTCAAGGAAAAGAAATGGTGATGTTCTAATAGACACGGCCTTGTGATAAGGAAGTAAACATTGTATTTTTCAAATCTACATTTAGTTATAAAAATAACTTAATTTGTTTCATAAATGTCCTTATTCCTAAAAGCTAAACATGGATTATTGTAATGATTGGTACTTGTAGCAGACGAATGTTGAACACAAGTTTTGCATGCTGTCTGATTTGTTTAGATATCAAGTTTTAAGTGGCACATGACTTGATGTAACAGTAATGTTGAGCAATGTTACAGTGAAGTTTATTCGTGGTCAAGTGGTTAGAGAAGCTGACTTAAATCACTGTAATCACTCATTGATTGAGAGTCTTGGGTTCAAGCCCCTCCACCGACCATGTCTTTTTATGTGTTCTGATCTGAGCCCGTGCGTATCTATTTTCATGCTCAACTAGTTTCGTGCTCAGACTTTTGGTGCAGTATCAAAACATTTCGTAAGTTCTTCATTAAAGTAAGTTAAACAAGTTTTCTGAATGCAGTTAAACTAAAATGCATTTTAAACTCAAGCTATTTAGTTGTTCAAATATTTGGCACTGCATGTGAAAAACATTTTTTGCTCAAACTAAGTTGAGAATGAATAACGTTTTATAAGCACAGGCTCAGTACTCGAACCCAAAAAAGGGATTATAAAGGTCCAAATCAAATCCTTCCGACTGGATTCGAACCCGCTACCTCCGGGTTAGGTGTACGCCGCTCTACCTCTACGTCACGGTGCTTCCCTGTATATGGCAGTTTAAAATTGTATATTTCACTGATTCAGCAACTCAAAAACTGGCTCTTTTCTAAATAAATGTTAAAATGAGTGAGACTTATTTTTATAGTGTTTAAACTTAAGGTTCTAGTTTTCCAACTACGCTGTATCTACGATTTTTGCTTGAATAAAATTCATAAGCACGTACTTAACCCAGAAGGACCTTCCGCTTTTCACAATTTCTCTGTTATCAGTACGTTTTCATAAAATAATGTATATTTTCTGGTCTGTAGGTGTCGTTTTAAAAGCAACACTGATGTATGTATGCATTTTAGAATTTTATTGTTAGTACAGCTTAATCCATATGACCAACGCCCTTAGAAGAGTTCAGTTATTTTAGGTTTCGGGTGATAGTGCAAGATACAGAACGTGTCCCGCTCCAGAGACACCCCTGGTTCTTTAACATGCCCGTTGTACAGCACCGATACATGGGACCTCGGTTTTTAGGTCTCATCCGAAAGACCATCAGTAATGTTTGTGGAGGAGCGGGGATCGAACCTGCGATCCCTTGATTACAAGTCCAGTGCGTTACCATTGGACCACTGATTCGCTCCTCAACACTTATGTAGGTAAAGATTGCCTATATAGCCGCTATATAGGATGTGTGTCGATTTAAGAGAGATTTGATTGGCTGCTTTTGTTAACGTAGTACATATGAAACGGTATTAACTAGATGTAGTATTTCAATATAAATGAATACAACTGTTCGATGAACTGCGTAGTAAGAAAACGTATCACTTTAGTGCCATATTGCTGTATCTATCGAACGTTTAAGAAGTAGTTACAACTCATTCGCATTTACTTAAAAAAACAAATTAACTAAAAAAATTATGATTAACAGTCGCATTTTTAATAATATTTTAAACAGTATAATTCTTTGCAATTATACCTACAGCGAAACTGTTGATCACTTAATGTTGCTGTCTCTAAATATGGGCTGCGTTCCATCTGAAGGATTATTTTTTGTTAGAATTAGAAAGTAGTTCGGTTTTAAAAGTATGGTGGTTTTTTGTCAGAAACTGGGTACAATAAATGTTTTGAAAACCATCACATTGAAACTGAACTTCAATGCAGTTTCATCTTAATCCTATATATATGCAGTCGCAAAAAGGTTATGTTGCTAACAAATTGTTATCAATTGTATCCTACATCAAATGTAGATTGAAATTTGTACATAAAGTTCAAACTAGAAATATCTTTAATTTTGACTGATAAATCATTAACAGGACACTGAAATTTACACAGCAGTAATGTATGTCTGTTGAAAACAGTTTATCGTTAAGCGTGTACATAAAGGTATAGCCATATATTCTAAACATAAATGGAAGTCATTTTAAAATCGAATGTGTTACAAAGGCAATACCCTGGTTTTTTAAGAATTTTATTATGAAAAGTAGCATAGATATACTTGCAAACCTTTAGAATTAGGCTCTCGTGTTTTAACTGGACCCTTCCCATCACTGTCTAGTTGTGGTTCTAGAAATTTAAATTGTCTAAGCCAATGTTTACAGAAGGGTAAATTATCAGCTTTACAATACAGACAATTTGCATATTTTGACCTTCAAAGCAGAAACAGAGAAACAAATTGAATATGCCGAACATGAATCATGATATTTGGGAATACAAAAAGGACTTAAGCGTAGAACAGACGACTCTTTAACGAACACACTCTGTTTATAATTTTCTTTCATATTCTTGGGATGATTAAAAAAAAATATGAATCAAAACAAATACTTCGCAAACATTGTCTGAGCTGGTGTCTACAAGCAGATAAATCTACAGCCATTGTATACGAACCTTTCAACGAATGCTTTAGTCTTTCCGTCGAACTTTTTCCATCACTGTCTAGGGAAGCTTCTATAAAATAAAATGGTTTACATTTTTTTAGTAAACTACTCACTAGCAAAAGACCTTCTGTTCCATACAAAAACTGTGATCATTCGAACTATCATGAGTCATAGAAAATGATAAACGAAGAACACTTCAAATGCCTTGCAAAGTTTTATATTTTCAAGAGACAAAGAGTAATATTTCCAAATCCTGATTACGTCACTACTTTTTGTTTCGTACTGTAATGTCAATTTGTAATGATATTTATGAAGAATAACAGATTGGCCTTTAAAAGTAAAGATATCTATCTAGAAAGAAGTGACAAAATACACTGCCCGTCTGAAAATCAAACTAATTTTAGTATTATGTACTTGATATGTAATGTTACAAAGTTCAATCTTAAAGCTGCTCGCTCTCACATTTTGGTAAAATAATAAAGTTCTTCAATCTGTATGTAAATAACGTATTTTAGAACATATAGTCATATAAAAAGGCTCCAGTGTAAATTCCTGTCACGCATATCTCTAAATTAAAAAAATACGGTACCAAATTCAAAAGAGATGCAAACGCTTTTGAAATTTCAATATAAACATATAGTTCAGCGGTGCCGTGTAACCGACATTTACAATCGATTTCTGCAAATTCCTACTTACGATTTTTGTTTATATTTTTATTCTAGCCTTTAGTATTATATTTATGTATAATTATGTCAACTTTTGAAAAAAAATACTTTTTTCAACGGTAACTGAGAGCGAGCAGCTTTAACTAAAAATTACCACTAAAGATAAAACACAAAAGGTAACTGACTGCCGGAGTTGTCGCTATATTGTTAATACTAAGTATGCAGTGTATTACTCATAATGTTCTTATTCCATTCTTCTGACAGTATAGGGACTTGGCGCTTTTAGACTCTTTTAATGCCCCCAAAGGGTGGCATGTTAAAATCGCGACGACCGTCCGTCTGTCCGTTTGTCCGTCCGTGCGTGCACCGTTTCATTTTTTCGTGTCCGTGCTTTAACTTTGTCATGCATTGAAGAGTTTAAAAATAACTTGGTACAAATGTTCAGCGCATCAAGACGACGTGTCGCGTGCAAGACCCACGTCCCTACCTCAAAGGTCAAGGTCACACTTCGAGTTTGAAAGTAATCGAATCCTGTATATATGCACACATTCGTGTCCGGACTGTAACTTTGTCATGCATTGAAGGATTTTTAAATAATTTGGCACAAATGTTAAGCACATCAAGACGACGTGTCGCGCGCAAGACCCACGTCCCTACCGTTTCATTTTTTCGTGTCCGTGCTTTAACTTTGTCATGCATTGAAGAGTTTAAAAATAACTTGGTACAAATGTTCAGCGCATCAAGACGACGTGTCGCGTGCAAGACCCACGTCCCTACCTCATAGGTCAAGGCCACACTAAGAGTTCGAAAGTAACAGAATCCTGTATATATGCACATAATCGTGTCCGGACTGTAACTTTGTCATGCATTACATTGTATGTATTTACAAAAACTTTGCACAAATGGTCAGCCCATCAAGACAACGTGTCGCGTGCAAGACCCGCCTCTCTAGCCCAAATGTCAAGGTCATACTAATAGTTTGAAAGTAATAAAATCCTGTATTTATACACACACATTGGTTTCCGGACTGCAACTTTGTCATGTATTGATTAATTTTAAAATCACTTGGCACAAATGTTCAGCACATCAAGATGTGTCGCGTGCAAGACCCACCTCCCTAACTCAAAGGTCAAGGTCACAGAGTTTAAAGATAATGGAATACTGTATGCATGGTAACTCTGTCATGCATAGAAGGATTTTAAAATTACATGGCACAATTGTAGAGCACATGGAGAGGACATTTCGGGGGCATTCGTCACTTATGAGGGACAGCTTTTGTTTTTCTCATGAAAGAATTATTGTTGCGAGTATATTTACTTTAAAAATGTTTGAAAAGTATAAACCTAGCGGTATTATCCGAATTTTCACCTACCAGTAGACTTTGACAGTTTGATTTTACAGGAATTGTTCATGAATTTGAGAATAGAATAAAACTGTTAATACATTTTCATGGTGATTTATACTTTTTTTATTAAACAACGGACGTGGCATAAACATTAAAGTAATGCTGTCTACATATCCAAACAATAAACATAAAATTATTTGACCTCATATCAAATCTAAATATACCTTTTGGCTTCCAGTCAGACCTCATAAGACAGGATATTGTAAAATCCATGTGTAGAAAAACAAAAGATTAGCATGTCTGAGATGTTGGAGGAGAAAGTTGTGAAGGAGTTTTCAACTGAACTTCAATGCAGATTCAACTAAATCCTACATGAATAGGCGGTCGAACAGCTATTTGGATTACAAACCCTTATTGATTTTATCCTTATTCAAGTGTGCATGCAAATTTGTTGCTAAAAGTTAAAACAAGAAACATTTCAAACCTTACCTGTGTAAGTGAGGATTACAATGTGTAGATGAAAATTCAAATTAGAAATGCCTTTAACCTAACCTGCTGAATCAATACCAGATACTTAACTTTATAAGCAGTAAAGTATATCCATTGAAAGTTATGTTCGATAGTTAATAAGTGTGCAGAGAATAGTAAAGCAATATTTTCGAAACTTAAGTGGAATTTCTTTTTTTAATCTAATGTGTTTAAAATGCAAACTTATTTATTACTTTATCACTTGTTTGAGGAAAACAAGTAAAGGTATACTTGCAAACCTTTGTATAAAGGATCTCGTGTTTCCACCATATCACTGCCTGATGATGTTTCTAGAAAATAAAGCATTCTTTATTGTCAAAATGTTTTCCGTTTCAAAATCTACAGAAATTCATTAACTTTTCAATGGCATATTTTGACCTTCAAAGAAGCGATATAGAATCATACTGAATGTACTTAACAGGAGTTATCGACTTCATGATTTTTCCTCTTAAAAGGTGTAGTTGGTGTACCAAAACTGGTTGAAACATATAAATAACAATATTTCAGGTAACTGAGCGTTGGTGTAGTCGCTATATTGCTAATACAAAAGCTGCAGTGTGTATCTTGTCTGCTGCATTTCTCATAGTTTCTCACAATTTCCTCATTCCATTCTTCAGCGAGTAGATATGACAATTTATGTACATGGCGTTTTAGGACTCTTTTTCCTTCCAAATAATATACGAGTATAAAAAGTATAAACCTAGCAGTATTATCCGAAATTTCTGTAGGATTGTAACACTTTGATTTAAAAGAAGTTGTTCATGTTTTGGGGAATGAAACACAATTGTTCATAAAGTATTGTGATTGATACTTGTGACGGAGTTTTCAACCGAACTTCAGTTTCAACTAATTAAACCATGATCAGGCGGTCGCACAGCTATTTTGCTAACAATTTCTTATCAGTTTATCCTAATTTGAATGTGGATTAAAAACTGTAGAAAAGAGTTCAAACTAGAAACATCTTTAATCTTACGTAATTAAGTTATAACAGTACACTGAACTTTACACTACAGTTATGTATATCTGTTGAGAATGAGATTAATAGTCAATTAATGTGTACGAATTATTACATGATGTTTACAAACAGCTCTTGTTTTTACCTGCAATGGAAATATTTTTAAAATCTAATGTGTTGAAAATGCAATGTTCTTATTTTGCATTATTTTAAACATTTCATGAGGAAAAAATAGTATAGATATACTTGCAGACCTTTAGAAAAGGGATATCGTGTCTCCACTGGACTTTTAGCATCACTGCGTCTGCCCGGTTGTGTTTCTATAAATAAAGCAGTCTTTATTGTCGTCATTTGTTTCGAGCCAATGTCTACATAAATTCAAATTATCAGCTTGCCAATACAGAATAATGGTATATTTTGACATTCAAAGCAGGAACATGTAATCAAATTGAATGCGCTTAACATGAGTCTTAATTGCTTGAAATACTTAAAGAAAGTAAACGTAGAACATATTGTTTTACAACCCTTTAAAGAACGCTCTCGCTTTTCTGCCTGTATTTTCCCTTCATATTCTTGGGATAATTCTATGAACTAAAGCTAAATTTCGCTAACATTGGTAAGAAAGACTACAACCAGTGTATACAAACCTTTCAAAGAAGTGTCTCGTCTTTCCGCAGAAATTGTCCCGTAATTTTCTCGAGAAGCTTCTATAAATTAAAACAGTTAACGTTTTTTTTTTGTCAAACTACCCACTAGCAAAAGAACGTCTTTTCCATACAGAAACTGTAATCTTTCGAGCTAACATGAATCATAGAAAATGATAAATGAAGAATGCGATAGCACTTCGAATGCCTTGAATGCAGATTCTTTTCTATTTGATAAATGTTGATGGATATGGATTCCGTGAGAAAAGTTGATGCTGAGAGAATAATTTATTCTTATATGAAACGAAGATCAAAGCTGAATATGCTGAAACAGGACCATTAACCTTCAGCTAACGTACATACAGACGGACAAACGGGCGGGCAAAAAGTTGGTAACACTAGCACGGGTGTTACATCTGGAGGTTCGGCGCTTGGCTGAGGTCATTAACCAAAAAAAAACAACAAAATGTCCACCTTTTATTTCACGATATTTTAATCATATTATTTTTATTGAACATTTCTAGCACGTAACTGTATTTTAAATATGGAAAAGTCCGATATTCCAATATTGACACTATCACAGCATCTTGCATGGGAATTAATACTCATCCTATATAGTGCCTGGCCATAATACAGCACGCAACGTCATGATGTCACGTTGTTTATCATATTGCCGCTGGCAAGAACGTCAAAAGTTACGCAATTATTGTTGATTAAATTGACTCAACTTTTTAGTAGTTCGTAATGTATCCTTTGGACTTTATCACCACCGAAAATCTTCGAGGAAGAGTCTCGTAAAGTTTTGTAATAATGCTTGGTTCAATACTGGCCCAGATTGATTTTACTTCCGTAATACGATCAGCCCAGTCATTAATTTCATTAAGTTTTGTTTCTAGTTTGTATCTTATTGTCCTCCAAATATTTGACTCGGCCAAAGTAAATACTGAATTCCGTTTTCTTGTTTCCTTTCACGTGTTCGTAACTAATTTTGCACAGTACAATTGTCTTCATAGAACCACCAGGGTTTTTGATTGACTCGGCCAAAGTAAACACTGAATTCCGTTTTCTTGTTTCCTTTCACGTGTCCGTAACTAATTTTGCACAGGACAATTGTCTTCTTAGAACAACCAGGGTTTTACAGTATATTCTTTTGCGATTACAGGCCACAAATGCTGGTCTAAAATATTTATATATTTGTCAGAATCAATATTCCCATCAAATTATGTCAGTGTACCTATTCCATTGTACGTGATGCACCCCAAAACATGAAAGATATGCCCGCCCTAGGAGTCTTGTTATACATACCGACGCATTCTGGGCTGTACCGCTCATCCTGTTTTCCGGAACATACATTTAACCCAGAACTACTTTAGTTTCACCGCTGAAAATAACTTGACACCGATTTACCTGAACTTCTCACTTTGTTCATTCCCTGCACCAAATTACTCTTAACTCAAGGTTAACTTTTGATATGGTTCATTTAGACACCGCATATCGTTGATAACCGCATTCCTTTAGCATTCGACGAATAGTTCTTTTATACACACTAAGTTCTGGATCTACGTTAAAAACAGTCAATTTCTTTTGTACTCAATCCGCTTTCAGATAATTTTGATATGTTTTGTTTTTCATCGAGTGAAATATCTTTCCCATGCGGAGCCAATGTTGTTGATGACGTAGTAATTGTGATGCAAGTAAAGGCAGTGATATATAAAAAAACGTGTAAACACGTATTAGAAAACAAGGTCACCTAATTGAAGAGTGGTATAATTTTTTCTTTTCAGAAATGAGCAATTAGGCCGTTTAGAGATTTGCTGATGTTACAGACAACATAACGTGTTTATGACGTTGCGTACTGTATTATGACCAGGCACTACGTAGGGGGTTTGTTCTCACAATGCTGTAGCAGTACATATATCTACATAATTTATGACAAAGAACTTGAACAGCTTGTTCGGTATGTACAGTAGGATATACAGTAGGATATATAGCGATCTGGGAATATTGATGATTGACTGTGTGCATGAAAAAACTCGCAACTATACTGGGTGATGCTTTCATAAGTACAGATTAGTATTAGCAAGTAAATGGAGGATAACTTTTGGTTTAGGTGTAATATCACGTTATAATTTCACTGAGTGGGCACTTAAAGTGATATGTTCACGAGTGGCGCAGCCAAGAATGAAAATAACTACGTTCGGTGTTCACGAATGAAATTAACGTGATATTACATCGATACTAACACTTTTTCTGATTATTTTATGTTTGTTGAATTCTTTCAATGAAATGTCGAAATACCGCGGGAAACGTCATCAGAAAGCATGTCATACATAATATTTTAACGACGTCATCATCGTTTGATTTCCGGCATTCGTTAGGCTTTGTATACTTTTTGACGTCAATCCAGGTTGAAGATTTTGATATTTTCTCTGCTTTGAAACAGTGAAATATCAATTTTATTTCACTGATATATTTAAGTATTTCACTGAAAAGCATAACATAAATAAAAGATATTTGTTTGTTTTGAGTGGATTATGAAATATATCTCGCTAAGAAGTGATAAAATTGAAATATTTTCACGAGCGCGAAGCGCAAGTTAAAATGTGAAAATTGTATCACTTTGAGTTATATTTCATAATCCACTCAAAACAAACACATTTTCTTTTTATCTTTTGCTAACATTTAAAACAAAAGCAAAATTTTGTATACGCACTACTAAAAAAAAGTAGTTCCGACAGACCTATATCACCCACACTGTGACTGATATGAAATCTATATCATCACTCTATATTTCACTGATATAACACAATATTTCATTAGTAAGTATAAAATAAAGCTGTCTAATATAAACAGAAGTGACATAATACACTGCCCATCTGAAAGCCAAATATTTTTTTATGTACTTTGTACTTGATATTGCATGTTTTTTTATGTTGTGTAATGTTCTAAACTTAATAATTACCATCCAATATTTGCCTTTCTCTTAAAGCGTCTATATTTTGTTGGTTTTCCTGAACTTCAAACACGTGATGACCAACTGCAAAAAAATAAATATGACATGGTAGAGTTATAACACCTCTACTAGACTTTGTAAAATGGGGGTAATATTAGACTCACCTAGTGGTCATTTATTAAAAACAAGAAATGTTTAAACGTAGCTTAAATGTCGGAAAATATGTCAATAAGTTGCACTTAAAATTCTTGTTTAGACAAGCAAACTACATGTAATTGATTCATATCCCGCCGAATCTGCAAGTTACTGCCATAAGCAACTTAATTGTTGTAAGTTAAATTTAATCATTACTGCAATAATTGTTTAGTTTATATATAGAATATGTAAGAAATGCACTACACCCTCTGAAGGCCCTTACAAGCCTTTTCAGAGAAAGAAGCATTTTCAAAATTTCAGCACCCCTTTAGGCCTCATCTCCGAGGTGTAGTTCTTTTATCTGGATCTTACAAAACTTAAATTAAATCAGCACTATTAGTGTCAGAAAATAAACATTCTTAAGTTTCTACATAGTAAAATATGTAAGAAAAGCTTTACACCCCTTGTGGGCCTCTTTTCTAAAACAAACATTTTCTAAATTTTAAATTAACGTTACGCTAGGTGTCAATCAAGTGATTTCAATACCAGTTTAAATTAGACTTTATCTACGACATAAAAATGCACGCAGAAAAGTTTTGAAACATCAACAAAGGGGCGAGGTTATCGCATCATTGGCGTCATGTTAATTGTCAGACACTACAAAGTTGAATACTTGTGCCAAACATAATCAAATTTTGACGAGCCTTTTCAGAAAAAAGAAGTATTGTGAAATATCTGACTACGGGGTGTAGTGGGGTTATTGTAAGCAAGGTAACATAAAAAGACTGATAGTTAGATTATCTGAGAAAATTACAATCAAATTGTGATGACCTGTTTCAGAGAAATAGAGTTTTAAAGTTTTATATTGAATATAGAAGCGAAAGATGAAGCGCAATAACTCTGGAGATACTAAGACAATCCTGACGAAAGCCACGGCATTATGCTAATGTATAACTATTTGAAATGCATGGAATACTATCCATTGGTACATTTTTGTAACTTAGTTACGGCTCCGGACGGACGGACAGACAAACGGACAAGGCTAAACAATATCTCTCTACCTTTTATATGGCGGGGAATGATAATCATATACATTTCAAAATATCGAATGAAATGAAAATTATTACCGCACATGAGACAACTGTTATATAATAATATACATTTCAAAATATCGTATGAAATGTAAATTATTACAACACACTGGACAACTGTTATTCCACGTTAATTATAAAATTAATGTACTTTTATTAAGTTTAACTTTTTACCAGTTTCTTCAAGGGCTGCTTTTAATTCATCAATATCAAGGTGTGCTTTCAATGAGACATGTACTTCAAAATGTTCCGATAAAGCATCAGCTATCTTGTTCATGTGTTCTGTTGCACCACCTTTCTGGAATAAATTCCAGACATGGCGCAATTCCTCAAGTGAAGTGCATTCAAGGGCAAGTTGCAAACCCTTCGATTTTTCAGCTTCATCAACACTCTCCCCATGTGATATATCTGTTTTCTTCTCCAATGGAAATTTATTTTCTTCTGGCAAGTCTGTTTCTTCATTATATTCCTTATCTGAAATAAAATTTTAAAAAAATAATTAAAAAAAATATGTTCTCTGTTGCTACTTTACTGAAACAATCTATTTGCTATGATGAAATATTTACACTGCTATTTAGTAGCTAAATGTATTTATTTCAGAAATAAGTTTAGAGGGCATGGTGAGATAAATTGATCGATCAATCAAGTCGAAATGCATGTGAGTGTGGACATCTTAATGTATGCAAACGGTCACCCAATGCATACATGTATTTCACTGAAATTGTTTTGAAATTGAAGAAGCGTTTTAGGCGGGTAACTTTTTTCAAGTTCCCATGAAGCCCTTAAAGAGCATTAGCCTCGTTTGCTGACGTCAATGTTTTTGACGAACAAACATCGAGTGACGGCATGTCGTCGAGGGTCTCTCACGAATAATTTATGTGTAAATGATTTCGGATATAAAGAGTTTGCTTTTAGTACCTTTGGCAACACGTGTATTGCACGAATCACAATTTTTTGATTGGCTCTATAAACTATCATGCAATGTAGATAACAATTAAAGTGGCTCAAATAAATCAGATGATTGTTATTTGTAAAGTTTAGAAAGGTCCAGCAGGTACAGAGATGATGTCGTTTCCTACGGACGAAAGACAGACGGAGATAACAGTATAAAAAGACTTTGGTAAAAAATCGCCCGGGAAAACTTCTGTGTAATCATTTTTAAATCCGAACGATGGTCACTTTGGGAAAGAGTTTTAAAATTTATTACGTAGACATATAATGGAATACATTTGTAACTCCTTTCCACTAATGGCCATGATTTCCACAACCAATATGGCTTGAACCGATCCGGAAGAAGGTCACATAGGTACATTGGTATTAATTCTGGGAAAACGCGTTCAAATTTGATAATTATTAATTAAAATGAAGCTTATTTTCAAGATATTACATGGAAATCAGCACTCTTCCCCGCCATATACCCTGCATTGTTTTATAAAGAAATTTACGAAATCGGGAAAGTTGTTTTTCATGAGAAGATTTATTTTTATTCTACACAGATCGTCTTCATTTCAAAGATTCTGATAGAAGGACTGTTATGAAGCTGGTCCGGCAGTAACAAAGATGTCGTTCGAAGCAAATTGTTGACGACGCAAGGTGCACGACGAACAGCGATGATCACAATTGTTCGCTATGAGCACTCTGCACTTGATGAGCAATTAATAGTGAAATAAACCACTATCTCTTTCTCATGAGAAATAATACTAAGCATAATATGTAAATTTCTGTTTGTTAGCCCTTATCTCTTTCTTTGTTATTTTTTCTTGAAAGTGTGTCTTATATTATACGAAAACTTTTAATCGTCTATTACATAATCAGTTATGAATCTAAAAGCTACCGACGGCTTGACTTCAGTGTAAAATAAGAAACAGTTCTTTTTAGAATCAGGAACCATGCTCTTGCCTCAGTTGACACATTCTATTACTTTCTATGAACTATTTTCATACATAATCAAATATGTTTAAAGCTGTGCAATTCCTACATAATTTTTGCTATCATGCACCACTTACTTATTAGCTCTAAGTACACTTTGGATATAACATTTTCTTTAAGCTGCGCGTCATGTCACTTAAATCGATCAATACAGCATACGAAGAGAATTAGGAAGACAACGCATGAATAAAATTACACGTACATACCTAACTCGTTGAAAATTTCTTGCAAGCATTCATGCGTAACAGTTGAAGAAATATCTACTTGTTCATCTGTATGAAAGCATGTATCTAGTGATGTTGCTATCTTTTTAAGTTCTTGTCGGTATGCTGAACTACTGAAATATATTAGTAGCCATTGCAAATCAGCATAGGTCGTACACTCAAACATCAGTACAACACATTCCAGTGTTGAACCTTTGAAGTTAGCCTTGCTTTTTATTTCTTGAACAAAGTTTTCAACAGTCCTTTTTATTTCGTCAAAGTCCCCTTGTGCTGTTTTATCCGCTTCGTTAAAAATGTCGTTGAGTGTGTTTTCCATAAGATTAATCCATTTTTCTGAGGGACCCCATAGCTTTAGTTTAGTATGAACACCGACTGCAACAAAATAATGTTTAACTTAACAGCAATATTTCTAGGAAATAGCCTATTAATGAATAAAGCTTACTTAATTCAGTAAATTGTCTCCATTAGAAAATAAATTTTCGAAAAGTTTACCTTTAGGTCATAATCAGGGGATAAACGTTGTACGTATGTATGTATTTGAGAGTTTTACCGTTAGTACCGGATAATCCATATGACTTGTTATACGTGGATTTTAAATCATAAAATAATTACCTTTTATCTTCTTCTGGAATGCATAAGGGTTGAGTCCATTCAAGTGTGCCATCACCTTCTTCTCAAACTCTTTAATATCAAAATAGACCGCATTTGTAACGCATTATTAATTTTTCTTAACACGTTCAAGTCTTTTAATAGATAAAACAATTAGCAACACACGGGAACTCGTCGTTTAGTGACAGATATGACTGTTTTACTTACGTTTTCGAAATCATTTCGATAATCAATCTTGTTTATTCGAATAACTGAAACAGCTGATACAACAAAGAAGATGATATATGTACACTCATACGCAAAACAAACAATTTCTCAAAAAGATTATCAACCAGTTTCAAAACTAGTACCAAATTTTCGGTAAGATCAATATTAAAGAGAAAACATTGTATACAAATATTGGATGCAACCGTGATTCAACAACCATGAAATAAAAAAAAATCATAGCTCAAAATGTTACACTGAAACATTTAACCTATATAAGAATAGACGTTGCCAAATGGTGCTCATAAGTTTTATCTAAAGTTTGATCTACGTTTGACTCCACACGACAGTGACCTCGCATTTAAAAACAGTTTCCGCTCCAATACTTGAGAAGAGTTTGACCCAGAGGTCTCAAACATTGTACGTCACATTGAGGTCACTGGGCCATTAAAGGTCAAGTTCACAGTGACCTAGCATTGAAAACGGTTTCCGCTTAATTACTTGAGATGGGTTTAACGTATGAGAGTCACAAATTTGGCAGGGACATTATAAGGTCGCTGGGTCAAAGGTCAAGGTTACAGCGACCTGGCATAAAAAAACGAGTTCCTTTCAATAACTTGAGGTGTTGACCTAGAGGTCTCAGATTTGGTAAGGACTTTGTCACCGACAGTAGATAAATACTGTTGATTTTGGGATCACATTATAAAAGTTCAATGTCACAGTGACTTTGTCTCTAAAATTGGTTTCCGCTCAGTAATTTGACAATGTTTTGACCTAAGATCTTTAAAGTTACCAGGGATATAGTTTATCAAGACTAGTTGATCCCTATTTCTTTTGAGTAACCTTGCATTTATAAATAATATATCCTGCTTTGAGGTATGGTTTTCAAACTTGCTAGGAGTAAAACTATGGAGATAAGATGACCGCTATTGACTTTTGGGTCAATAGCTCAACATTTTTTTATCATTATCCAATTTCCACAATAAGTTCTTAATACGTGATTGAAATGGCATGAAACTTATCAGCCACCTACAAAAAGTTGAAAAATGTCTTTAAACCGCTCACTTTTCACTCAGCAATTCTTATGTGTCTCGTTTGTCTACATTTAGAATACCCAAGTGTTGTTGTTATTGAGCCCACGCCGCCGTTTTTGAAATGTTTGTGTTTAACTTGAAAAAACATCATAACATAAAACAATAAAACATTTATAAATAGTCTGATGAAGGTTATTATAAGCTACATTTATGTCGTTTTCATCCCTTTTGTTCTTTGAAATGTAGGACTATTTTGAAGTCATTTTCTTTTACAAATATAGTATTTATTCTTTTTAGGACCCTAAAAATGTAAAACATTTACACGAAGACTTTGTATGATAAATAGAATAATAGACAACCGTCTTTTGACAACAGGTGATATCAGATTCGGCAGATACGGTCGGAAAGGGCTCGGAAGAACCTCACCTTTTCCGACAGCATCTATCTAACCTGATATTACATGTTATCAAAAGACAGTAGCCTAATATTCTCTATATATTCCTGAAAGTTAGGGTAGTAAACTGAACTTTTCCTTTTAAAATGTATTCGCGAATAAGTATTCGTATTAGTCACCCTGTATTGGTAATATGTATCGTATTGCCACTAAGTTTATCCACTACAGATCTAGAACAAACGTTTTGATTCATATAGATCAACCAGAAATTTGGTGTCAGTAGTAAATATTTCTGATATAATAATATCATAACATGTTTTCACTTGCCTGAAAGTGTGTCCTCTATGTTCTGTATATCCATATGATTATAAACTTTAAGTCCTTCTATTGCAGCTAGAACTTTCTGAAACATGGCCTCATTATCTTGTAACATTCGCATGTTCTCTAGTGCAGACTTGACATCTAATGGTCCTGATTGATACTTTGAAATATACTGCGAACATGTATCCTTAATGTCTTGGGCAAACTCAAAAGCGAGTCCAATTATTGCGTCTTTTAAATCATCACGTAATTCATTATACTCCTTCTGGTCTAGACATGCTGAACTACTATGCGCCAATATATCGTTCCTGTTGTCCAACAAAAGCTGTATTTTTTCTCTTTCATCTTGGCTGAGAGATTTGCTGAAGAGGGTCTTCAAAACCCAGATCACCATCTGAAGATCCCATCTTTGTACATCCGTCCCCCCTAGTAATGGGAAAAGCTTCTCGCATTGCTTTTTATGTAACCGGTGTCTTAATTTTCTTTCAAATGATTTCAGTAGGATATCAAGGTCTCCTCCATTTTTGTCTACTTCTCTGTACAGTACTTTCTTTGAAATGTAAGAACCACCTTCTGCCAGAAGCAATATTGCTCTTAGGAAGTATTCGTTTTCAGTGCTTGCCATTTCTGCAATAGTTTAGTAAATACAAAGGTTTAGCGTTCATTGTCAACGGACCTTAAAATCGATATGTGTCATTCACTGGTCATAAGAAATAAACCTGCCACATAATTTAACTTTGAACCAAATGCTCTTAAGTTATTGAGCGGACACCGTTAGAGATGATCATAAATACAGACGGGCGTATTAACGAGCCGGACTTTGTAAGGTTATCCCTTTGATCTTTCTTTGATCCTTGTTAACCCCACATTGCAATGTTTAAATCCCACAATACTATTTTACATCCCAATGACGGGATAAACTCAAGCAAACCCCAGAACACTGAGCTTCACACGAACTCTAGCCACATTATGCCTCCTGGTATGTACGGACGGACAGATGTACCGACATAGTATTTAACTAAATTGTGTCATTTCCATTCTAGGGATGGGGATAGACATTAATCATCAAAAGTTTACTAAAGTATTCGATCGAATGATATTAAAATACCAAGTTGTTGCAAAATTGATATAAAAAAATAGGACCGGTGTCATTTTCATTGGCGTCATAACAACTACATAAATGTTTGTCTATTATCAGATAATTTGTATCGAAACTTCATTCAGACTTTAACACCAGAGGACTTGTATTCATTTGATCAAATTTCTTCACAGCCTGCTTGATTAAATAAATAAAAGACAGAGACTGATGCCTTGATATTTTGCAATACAGTAAAAGTTGACATTTAAACAGACGTTGAAAATTTACGTTACTTAATATATATTAATTATTTAACAGTTCAAAACGACATTTAAGGTGAGGCAAAAGCTTTTGTCGGTGTTTTGCAAGTACGTGTATCAACATGCAAGTACGTGTATCAACATGCAAGTTCGTATATCAACATGCAAGTACGTGTATCAAGTATGAGTAACATTATTTATGCCTTTCCTATTACACATAACCCTTTGAAAATAATATTTCATATTCAAAGGTCGATAGGTTATAATCAATCGATGCTAGAAAAGGGTCTTCTACTTAATGTCAGGAATAGGCAACATTTAAGACTTGAGCTCCGAGAAACCCGTTTCAAACACTTTTTGAGACAACAGTCGATCAATTGGTAAACTGGTAGACTATTCTGCCTTAGATATATATTTTTTATAAATGAATTACGGAGAACTTGTTCGTTCCATCCTTTAAATTATTGGAGTTTTTGGAAGTTACATAATTATGTAAAATGTGTTCCATGATTGTTTGACATTTTCACCGCGTGTGCGTAAGTGATCATGTCATTTCCTTATTCCTAGAAGCGTCATCACTTTTTCATTTTAGGGGCATTATTCAAGAGCGCTAACTGAAGAATCTTAGTCGAACACACGGGTTTTTTTTATTTAATTATTCAGTTTCAGATATCGAAAGTAGTAAATAAGCAAAATTATAAAAAAATCTCTGAAAAGCGAAACTTTATGGGGCTGAAAAATGACGTTTCTGACGTTTTCTGTACATTTTCAACGCAAATGTAATACTAGTATCTGTTTTTATTAATTTGCACATCGACTGATAGAAAAGAATTAAAATATTATAGCAAACATTGAAAATTTAGATTCGGTCAACAAATGACAAAATAACATAACAAGAATCACACGACAGTATAATTCTTCCAAAATGTCGCCATGGGACATTGTGAAATAACGTTTTGTGACGTCACGTGGATTAAAACGTCACCATGCAATGAATATGGGCACGATATACGCATTCACCAAATTTCAAACACATGTGACAACTTTTAATCTTACAGACAAAAGGTACTGATCACCTTAAATATTCATTTTAATATCATTGTTCATGATATAGATTTAACGTTTACATTTGTGTGTGAAAGACATGTATTTTTGTAAATCAGATAGCTTTACGAAACGTGTCACCAAAAAAAAACACAAAGACATGCAGTAATAATCTTTTGGAACTATTGAATTTAAACCATGTATCAGTTACAGTACCGCCAGCGTTTTATTTCCGTGAGATCTCGAATACCGATTCACGTAAACGGTTCTCTTTTCCCGTTTGGTTGAATCCGTGTAGCTAATCAGAGTGACTCTAAACGTGAAACGATATTCGGGAACTGTGTGTTCAATGTACAAAGAACCATGCTATAATATTAATTTAAGGTAGTAGAGCCCTAATGGGCACCTATTCAAATCATTATAGGCTTAATATTTTCTTCATCTGATTCATTTCCTGGATTTATAAAACAAATTTTAAAAGAAATGTACCGTGAAAAAACAAAGTTATAGGAATTTGAATAACCCTAACCCCATTTTGGAATTATTTATAAAATGACATTACACAAGAGATAGGAAAATACATGTATTTCATTTATTATTCAATTTTTGGTACAGAGTTGGTATCAGAGTAACAAGAACTATATTTTCTTTCAGAAATTACACACTATTTACTATACAATCAACAAGTTGTATAAAACTTTTATGAAATAATCAAATAGTATTACAATTTTCATGTACTTTTTTGGCCATGTTCAATTTTGAACATCAACGTTTTTAGAAAAAATCAACATTTTCTAGAAATGGGGCATGTCTTTTTGTATATCAAAATTATCTATAACATTGTGGGAACAGCATGCCAAACATTCACAATGTTTTACCGTTTCTATTTAAAATAATTTGATTTTGAAAATCTCCATCGACAATTTTAGACGTGTCTACAAGTAATAAAATCTTCAAATAAGCTAATACTAATTCGTAAAAAAATATTTTATTTATTTTTAGTCTAAAAACAAAATAAACATATGAAGAAAAGTGCAAAATAATGAAAACAAAGAAGAAAAATTTAAAAAAAAAATTTGGTTCCGGCTGGATTCGAACCTACGCCCCCAAAAACCTTAAAAGATCTTCAGTCAAAAGCTTAACAACCTAGGCTAGCTCATTAAAATTGAAGAGTTTCAAATGGAGGCTTTTATTAGGGGTGTACTACCTTAAACAAACAGTTAAACAGCTCAAAGTTTAATTAATACAATTTCTTTTTTATCTTTCTCGATGTGCACTTTGTCCTTTACAATTTATAAATAAAGGCAATTTTTTTTCTTAAACAGTATAGGGAATACAAACATAACACATTAATTTTGTAGCTTACAAAATAACCGTTATCGTAAAGGGTAACAAAAGTTCACCTGTATGCATTTTTAAAGGTTCAGTCCTCCCAATGTTTTGTTATCTTCAAAGTCAAGTCACTGAGAGCTTATGTGACAGTATACATTACTCATACGAAAATGAACAAGAATATGGTGGCAATAACTGCGTATCTTCTTAATTCAAATTATGTTTATAAAAATATATAGACATATCGCAGTCAAAACTGTCCTGTATTAAATGTTGTAAACACGGCTAAACAAATCTAAAACTATTATTTGAATTATTGCAATATGATATGTACATGTAACACAGACCGTACCTTTAAGTCTAACAAACATTTATGTATTTACCCGGTATGTATAATGGCTTTCGTGAATTTTAGCTATTATCCATCCATGGATATACTCAAATCCGCATCCATTTATAGAGTCCTAATATATTCAAATCTTCATTTTCCTTACTTTCAGTAGGAAACGTATGAGCTAATTATCCAATATCAAACTATTACTATATCACTTCCTAAATGCAGAACTTGTTCTCTATTAAACACGTAAACTTTAGATGTTAATGAAATATTATAGTTTGGTTCCCTGCATATAGATGTAAATCAGTACAATGGCGTAATGGTTTGGTCCCAGATTTTAGATTTTTTTAAAGCAAACATCATAGATAATATAATGTTTGTATACACAGTTCAACTTACAAATGTATTGTGATAGGCCTTCATGTATGTTAAAGGGTATTTGTGGGTATTCAGAAATGTGGTCCGATCCCAATTAAACGAACTTGCTTGTTTAAACGTAACTTTGACATACTAAAAATAACTGATATAATAACATAATAACAGCAATACTTAACCCTTTACTTTTAAGAATGACCTAATTTTACACACAAAAGTTATTTAAAAGCCTAGAGTAGTTCTACAGTGGAATACTTGAGAAAATTAGACACCGCTTTCGTTTATAAATAATATATCGAGGGTTGCCCGCAAAACTGTTGTAACTACATTTTTTATCAAAAATGACATTTTTCAATTTTCTTATGTATTTTTTTGAAACGCATAATCTGATTTAATAGCCAGATTGATACCTTTTTTTTTCATGAATTTATTTATTATTTGCATAAAGTTGTATCTCAGATTGTCTAAAATGCTCCCTGCAAGACTGTTGTAACTTGACTTACTACTGTCTTGCAGAGAAACTTACATGAAAATAATTTGCAAAACAACTGCAAAACAGTGGTAACTGGAATTACTACAGTTTTGTATGATCAACTCTACGTAAAACAAGGTAGTGTACACTGCAAAACTGTTGTAACTCATTTTGCAGTGTTAAATATACATAGAAAACAGGTATTGCTTTGCTGCAATATGATAGTAACTGAATTTATGTTGACAAAATACTGCTACAAATCAATAAATAAATCATCTTATGCTAAAAATGGAAAGAGTACAAAAAAGTAGTTATAATCTGGAAATAGACTTTTTCAATGTGAATGCTTATAACCAGTACTTAAATTTATGAATCTAAATGAATTCAAAACCATTTCCTACTAATCAAAATTCAACTTGAAGCAGTCCATTTTTAAATTTTGATGGCATATCATAGGAATGATGTTACAAACTTTTAAGGAATTTGCAGATCAGCTTGAAAAGGATGGACATCATGATCATGACTAAAGTTAATGTGACAAAAACTTTGCCTTTGAACAGTAGTTAGACATTCTTACTGATAATTTGCATTTCTTATGGTTAAAACAGTCCCCTACAGATTTTAGTGAACCTTTAATTTGCGATTCAATTTAGTTAAATAAAGAGGATTTTTTCTGAGTGTTATCTATGTTACCATTCTCTTCAATGACAAACAAAATTTCTGAGTGTAAAGTAATTTTAGTCATCATCCTTTGATTTTACTTATAAGACCACTCATAGCATAATGCAATTTATTTATAATTTTTTTTATTTTCGTTTCCACTGCACCGTTTGTTTCTCTGCAATACATATAAAATTCTAACAAAAAAAAATTCAAAAGGCCTAAAAATTGTTTCTTATATCACTTCCATCCGTAAAGACCCGTTAACCTAAAGATAAAAAAGTGATGGCATAGAACAAAGTATTGCCTGCTTTAATCAAAACACTGAAGGTTCAAACTCTGATATGGTCATAATGGCTGATGGAAAATTATTTTGTTTGTTGTATTCAAGTTGTCCTGTTTGAGAAGGTGAGCTTCAACAGTACATATTTAATGGACATATTTTCTTTACATTGAATCTTATTGTAACATTGATATTTCTTGTCAACAAGAATCACAATGGGAATCAGTGATGAAAAGTGTTGCCAATAGTTTCCCATATTAAAGATGACCTGAACTGAAAGTTTTTCACATGCATGATGGATTCCATAAAATTGAACACAAACAAATAAAATATTAGTAGCCCTTGCATCTTAAATGTACAAAACAATGTTTTTGACAATGATCAATAGCCCTAACCAGAAATAAATATTCTTAATCACTTTTCAAAACTTATAATTGTTAAGAATACTATCTAACACTTGAATAATTGTGAAATATTTTGGTGTAATTTACAACAATTGTTAGAATACTTAGTCTTGTGATACAATGACCGGATGGTACTACAGATGTTTTATGAGCTTTTCAGGCCCTATATTCATAATGCACAAATTCTCTTTAAAGTTCTAGGAGCACAGTTACAATTAGTTTATATGTCCTGAAGGAAATGACCTTACTTGTACCAAAAACATTCCCAACTATGCTTTTTAATTTAATAAGAATGTTAGAAATAGAGCGAGGTATTTGCAAAGAATAAGAAATGCTTTGTGGCAACTCTAATTCGTGACAAAAGAACTTGAATACTGAAGAATGGCAAATGTCAACATTGTTTCAGAGTAAAAAGAACATGGCTCCATCGTTGTACTATCAATAAATTTATTTTACTATATCAGTAATTTCAAAGTGATCTTGGGACTTTAAATAAAGATTTATCTTCCCTGACAGCTAATTAAAGACCAGGATTTTTTGTCTTTGTTTTCATTGTAAAAGTAACTGAAGGAACTTTTAAAATAAACAAGCTTTCCCATGCTTGCCAGTAAAAATTCTAAGAAAGGTAGCACAGAATTACTAGAATTCAAAAGACGTAACCATAAAACACAGTTACTCCATAAAATAAAAACTGGAGACTCCATGAAAACTTTAATATTCACTTGCAATGCCCTGCATCTTTTTTTTTCAAAATCGTTAAAGATGTAACGTTCCTTTAAAACCTACAATACATGTACATATTTCCCATCATAACCTCCATCAACAGACAAGAAAAAGTGCATAGCTTTTGTCAGCATTATGGCCCTTTTTTGACTTAGAAAATACATATGAGAAAAAAATGGGTAAAGGCCAGACTTAAACTTTTGAGTTATTGCAGCTGTGAAACTTGGAATACTTGTTTTGCATCATCTGTAGGCAAAAGAAGAGGTAACTCTGACTAACAATTCGTGTTTCGTATCAGTCTTTTATTTGAGATATTACTTCAAAATTCGGAATCCTTGTTAACCATCACGACCCAACATGTCAGCAAGAGCGGATATCTCTGTCAAGGTTTCTTTTTAATTATGACCCTTTTCAAATTAGAATCTTGGTTAAGTTTTTCGTACGAGTCCCATTATTGATATAACTTTTTGAGACATTACTTTGCAAGTTGAAATGATTATATCCCATCATGACACCCATCTGAAAGCGAGAGCAGTAACTCTTTCAATGTAAAAGTATGAGTATCAAGAGCATTTCATAACTTTTTGAATTTTAAAAATCCTTCAGATAGCAAAAAAGATATAAAAATTCAAAAATTCCTTTCCAATACACAAGCATTGTAAACACAACTGTTATTGCCCACAGCAATCTTATCTAAATTGCCCTGTGACGTCATGGCAATCTCTCCTATATTTTGCTACTTATGGCCCTTGTTTACACTTTGAAAATACACAGATTCTTGTTTTGCTTATAGCACTGAGAAAAGTGCAGCCTTCTGTCCTACAGACAGCTCTTGTTGACTCGGATAGACCATTTTCTTTATATTAAATTCAACTATATTCGACAGAAATCAAACTGTTATACAGATACACTCAGTCAATTTACTTTATGTAGTTTTAACTTTGGGGTAATATTAATTTCTCTATGAGTCACAATAAGCTGGTGCTGACTGTCTTTGTGCAAATTGTGATACTTACTTTGAAGGGTAATATCACATTAACTGATCTAAGACCTAGGTTTATGCGTTTAGAAAAGTGGCGTACGTAATGGCAATACAGACTTCATAGTAACCACCAAGGAGACCCTTGTTTTCAATGAAATGTTAGACAATGCTAGCAAAGTCTGTTGCAGCAATATGCTTTTTGCAGAATTATCACCATGCATAAATGGGATCATACTTCTACATGAAATCAGATTCTTGATGATGGTGACAAATTATACACCAAACTTTCCAGTCACATTTATGGTGATTATTTAACAATTGAAAACATCCCTTAAGATTTCTTATTCTTGTGCCTGCTTGAAAATTGAAATAGCATAGGAATTATAAGTCTTGAGGAACTCTACCTTAAGTCGCTGGAAACTGGCATTCCTTCGTTGATTACAGTTTATATGATTTTTAATTATTGTCACATAAACAGCAAGCATTCTATATAATATACATTTTTGTACTTGTTTGCTTGTTATGTAAAATTGAAGATAACAAATACAGAGTGTAATATTTTTCGGTGAAGTATCATATTGAAATAGAAATAAACTGTATTCATTTAATGCATACAGAAATAATGAATTTGAAGACTATTCCCTTTTGCAATTTTTCAATGTGAGAGTTAAATATCTATTAATGTTACTGATAGCAAAATATTAATCTCAGACATTACGTATGAATACCAGTAACTTTCTTGATCTGAAGGTACCAGGTATAAAAAATTGGGTTGTCAAATGTAAATTTTTCTAGTAAGTAGTTTCGCTTTTTTGTGGGGTTTCTCATATACATAATGTAATTGTAACTTGAATTAATGTAAAAAGCCAAAATCACCCAGGTATTGATGAAAATAAGTGTTTTAGCTTGGTCATAGCCTTTAGCATTATATAACAGACTGATTATCAATGTATAAAACATAAAATGGTTATTTTATATTGTATTGCTCTCTCAAAAAGTATATGTTTTAATGTTAGGTTTGTCTTAACTGGAAGTGTGGAAACTGTTTAACCGTGCTCTGTATACATGTATAATTCAGAAACTAAAATTAAAACATTTCAGGAACCTAAAACTAACAGAGCTGACTATAAAACTAGTTTTAATGCATATATATTTTGTTAAAATATTGTTCTGACCATTTCTTCACCAGTTAATTACTCCAATAAATGATACAAAATCATCACCTTCCAATTTTCTTCAAATTGCAAAAGGCAGTAACTGTTGTACTTTGCATGTCTTACTATATATTTACTGTTGAAAACTGCCTGCAAAAGAGTTGTAAGTCAAGTTACTACAGTTTTGCAGAAAGGTCGAATATCTATAGATGATCTAGATAATTCTGCAAAAGAGCAGTAAGTCTAGTTACAACTATATTGCAGTACAAATATACATGTTTAAATCTGAAATGTCCTGCAATACAGCGGTAAGTACAATCTTATTAAATAAAACAAGTTATGACAAGTCTAGATAGAAAAATAGAAAATTGTTTTAAAAGAAATGTAATTTCAACACACATGTCCAAAGCATGTTGCCAAAACATTGCTTTCTTTTAAATAAGGAAGTTTTAAGCTTCTCCTGAAAATTTTATAAAAACACAGTTACAACAGTTTTGCGGGCAACCCTCGATATCTGTTCCAGCGAAGTCCATTGTCTAGTAAACAATGATTTGGAGTTCTGATGCATACTAATTAACCACAAAGGATGGAGGCCTGAGTGGTTTATAACTGCGCATCAGAACGACAAAGAATTATTTATTAGACGATAACAACGCTGAAAATGATGTTATTTCGATTCTAACATGATCCAAGATACAAATGTATTACAATTTCTTCGCGGATATTTATCTTACGTCATGCGACACAATATCACAATAATGATTCTTATCGGACCTTATTATTGTTAATTCCCTTTTTGGTAGCACTGTTAAAAAGAGAAAAATACAGAACAAATTAAAGAATAAACTTTTGTATAGTTTACTTAAGTATTGTGAGTTTTTGTTACTTTCTTTAAATGTACATTCAATTGTACAGATACGGCATGGTCGTGTTGTGATCTAGTATGAAATATGCCTTTTTTAAGTGAAACAAAAAACAATATTAATTTTATCCGAAACAGAAATTCTCCTGACACACGTACAGTTAACTTCATTAATTTGATGACACCATTTACAATGCCTTTATTTACTGTTGTTTATACAGTGACGCCATTTATCAAGAGAAACTGTAACATCATTTATCGTGGAGGAAATTAAGTTAATGTCAACCATATTTGGTTTGAAAAAATGTAACAATTTTCTATGAATTAATTTATACTTTGAAATACATTCCTAAAACTTGAAGCTCTTTCTTGTGACACCACAAAAAGCACCATTTCATTTCGCAATCAACTCTCGATTACATGAAAATTCATTACCAATAATTTTTCTAACTTGAATCGTTATTGCGTCCTCTGAAAATTCGAACAATTTTAAAACGAAATTCCTGTTACATTAACTAAATTTATAAGAATTATAAAAGTGTTTCCTTTCTTATGAGACCTTTGTTTACGTTACTAAAATAACTGACTATCTTCTTTATATAAACCGCCGTGAAACGTATCTCTTGAAAGTAGTTTGGATGCTATCAGGTAAGCCTGCGATTATCTTTCCCCCCAGCTCACGTGAGGGAAAGTATCGGTTGATCTTTCTCTGCGCGTGCGGAGGGTGACTTAATACTTTTCCCGGGGGTATGCAAGAACGCATAAGAAAAATATAGATAAATTCAGGAGAAGAAATGGAGAGATGAGATAATGAATATGAAGGATTCATTCGGATTGTTAATTGTATAGTACTCTGGTACTACGATGATTAACCAAGCCGGAATATAGGGACACTTACCAGTACCGACTAACTATTCAATGCGGTAGATTAATGAAGATGTCCTTCAGCGTATCACTTCTGCAGCCGCCATGGCTGCTCCCATTTCCAAGACACCCAGCATGCACTGCGCGTGACAATTACCGAAACGGTCTCGATCTACCGAAACGGCCCAATCACCACACTCCCCCCCCCCACTTTATCTTTGAGGCTGGACCCCATAGATCCATGTGGAGGATTTGGCTGTGGTAAACTGCTATATCTCATACCAGTATGTCATGGAACCACCCTCTGCATTGCGCCTAGCTGTATCCAGAGGAAGTTCAGCAAACATACCTCTCCATAGCAATACTTCAAACAGCAGTTCAGCGACACCGTTTAAAGGCTTGAGAAGTGTAGACGTGGCGTCTTCCTTCTCAGACTAAGACATCTGCGCTGCCTTTTGTCAAACAACTGTAGTGCCTAGTGACACATGCACTCTGGTAGCTACTATTTTTCGCTCTTAGACACCACAAGACAGTGCTCCCTTGGCCGCTGCTGTCCACTGCACTTTCCTCTGCCTCTGGATCTGCCCCTCATGTCATCCCCGTCTTGCCACTGTCGTCACTGTGATGATGGACCCCATACTGTGACCTGCAGACGTCCCCACCGCCCCAAGACCGGGACACAAACCCAAGGTCACGTTAACCTGGTCTCCCCTGGTGTCCCCTTTGGGCTGAAGGTATGGCCTCATCTACTTCCAGAAAAACCCCCAGTAATTGGCCTTCACACAGTACCTACCACTGCCTCATGACAACTCCTCGGGTTGCATCCCTGCACCATATGCAATGCACTGTCCCTCCCTGGACAAAGCATCTGCATTCCCGTGCTCGCAACCTCTCCGATGCTGTAGAACGATGTTGTACTGGGACAACTCTTCCAGCCAGCGAGCCAGCTGCCCCTGAGGCTCCCGGAATCTCATCAACCACGTCAGACTTGAGTGGTCAGTTCTGACAACAAAGGGCTTACCAAGCAGGTAATGCCTGTACAGCTTGGTGAAGCGCACCATAACTAACAATTCTTTGTGTCTCACAATAGCCTATCTGCTCTTTGGTCTTCCAATAGCTACTTGTTTCACCCGTCACTGCATACAAAGGCTAATCAAGCCTAAATGAAGTTTCGATGGTAGTTGATCAAACCATGAAACGTTCCACATCTAACAGATTTCAGCTGTAGCCAAATTCTGTACAACCTCAATGTCTGCGTCAGACATGGCAAGGTGTTTTGATCCACCTTGCAACCCAGGAAGACTATCTCCTCTTGGAAGAATATGCACCTGCTAAACTTCAACTAAATAGGACCCACTTCAAACCCTTCCATCTTCATCTCCCACCCACACCAAGAAACTCCGAGTTCCAGAACTATGGGGGTAAACCTTTCAAGACAGAGTACACCCTATTCCATTTAAGTGTAACCTAACCAGCAATACTGTTACAGCTACCACAGGTTTGTCCCCTACCCCAACCTTCATGGTAATCCGAAATGCTGACCTAAGCTGACTCACCAAGACTCTTTCCTGTGTATCCTTGTCAGCCGTATCAGCCTTACCCTCGGTGGGTGCTGCAGGACTTACCTATGTCTGTCAAATGTCCTCATCTGCTGCAATTTTCTCAGTTGAATCTGCGATACCAACAGAGGGTTTCCTGACCGTCCTGTTTGAGCAAAGGTGAGATGATACAACACCTTGCTGCTATTCAACTCGACCTCCTCAGCCTGTTTCTTTAGTCGAGAGTTGGTCTCCCCAACCCCTATTCCTTGTAGCAGGGTCTTCTGCAATTGTCATGTTAAGTAAGGACTCACCTTCCTATGGTTGAGGTTACTTATGCGGCTGAGTCCCACCCGCATAAACCTTATGGTATTCAAGCTAAGTCTAGCCTTACTCTTGCTGATGCCACCTCTTGGCGTTTGAGCTTAACAGGCTTTGCCGACACATCGTCCGGCAAGACACTAAGCTAAGGGCACCATTGCCTTGGCTAGACATTCTTTCGCATCAGGTATCACTTACAACTGCTCCTGGTCTGCAAAATTAATAGCACCATTGTTGCGGGAGCTGACAAGAACTCAGGATCCCGTTTCAGTTGTGTTCGACTTACCTGGAATCTTCAACACTGTTGTGTCATCTTCAGGAGTTGCCAAAAAAAAAAAAATGCCAAAAGTAAATACTCTAACACTAAATCAAAATTGTTTAAACTTTTATTCAAAATTTTCCTTAATACTTTCAAATTGTGTCTACCGGTGCAGACGGACTAATGATGGCAATGAACGAATGCTGTCTGCCTAATCCCTCTTCCATTCACTTGATGAACAAGTGTTTTTTGGAAGGGATAGATGAACGTCCGAAATTAATTCGTCCGAAAGCTACTACAATCCGTGGCGGAAGTACGGCGAGATGAACGACGCCTGTACTTTCACGATTGAGTGACGTGCACCTTCCGCAGATATAAATTCGCTGCATCAAACAATACAACGAAATGCAGAATCATTGATGTCGATACTGGCTGGAGGGATGGTAGCGTTAATAATTCCGGCCAAGTAACCAGTCTCAGAGAGTGTATTTCACCTCCGACACAAAATCGCTTTTCAGGAATTAGGGCCCACCGACCTGCGTTCGGAGACCAAAATAACGCCAAATTTAACCGCTTGCCACCATTATAGTACTCTGGTACTACGATGATTAACCAAGCCGGAATATAGGGACACTTACCAGTACCGACTAACTATTCAATGCGGTAGATTAATGAAGATGTCCTTCAGCGTATCACTTCTGCAGCCGCCATGGCTGCTCCCATTTCCAAGACACCCAGCATGCACTGCGCGTGACAATTACCGAAACGGTCTCGATCTACCGAAACGGCCCAATCACCACAATTGTTTGGAGCAAGCTTGCTACATTCAATTACATATCATCATGAAAATCGTCTGCTTTCACGGATGTAGTTTGGAACAGCTTGAAATATGTTCATATAGGTATCATCGCTAGGATTACTGCCCCCATTTTAAAAGATTTGGAGTGCTATGTTGCAATACTGAAAGGTAATTTCAAAAAGGTGGACTCTAGTGTCATAGTTATACTGATATTCAAAGAAGAAACGATGGTTACTCTTTTGAAGATCACAATGACAAAGAGGTGATTGGGAAATGTTTTTATTAAACAAATGCTGGTTTAAGGAGCTACATTCAGTTAGAAGCCGAGCATGATAAAATTGATAGACCATTACCTTTCTCCTACATAGAAATATGTATAACATTTCGAGACTTGGCTTTTTCATTGAGGTTTGAAGGAAGCCAACGATGGTGAGTTTTACTGCCTTGCTGAAAGTGCGTTCAAGCCTCCAGTATGTGACTGCAGAAAAGTCTTGTAGTAAAGAGATGTTTTCATGCGTAAAGGCTGTTTACTAGAAGCACTGCATAAATTATACCTTGATGTTTCGCCTACAGATAGTGGTAATAGAGTGGTAAGGCAATCAGGAGTCGGACCGTTCTTCATCTTGTAAAGCAGAATTAGTTTATGGGTATGTCGATGACCCTAATGGTTTCCCTAGTAACTGCTCTATATAGTTCAAGAAGAATAACGAGTTTAGTAGCACTAGGAACAATACGGGAAGCCTTATTTTTTCCGAGTTCAAGTTTCTCAGAGTTTGTACAGTTGACATAAGCCACATCAACATATTCAATAAGAGATATAATGATAGATAAGTTTATGACTTCTTAAGGCCCTCTGTCTAGCTGAAACCTGAGATTGCGCATAACATGAATTATTTTCCATGCCCTCTCTTTGATTTAACCAGAATGAAATATCCATTTTGTCCCTCATTATATGAACTGTAATACAACAATTACAGTAAATGTCTACATTACTGTTTCTTATTATACACATTTTACATGTCTGGATACACAGTTAACGCTGTTATTTACGTCACAGAAGGTGACAGTACGAAACAATAAAAAAAGACAACTGAAAAAAATTATTGTGTTTAACTAGTCAGAATGGAATAATTCGTCATTTTTTGCAAACGTATTATTACGTATTTATGCATTTGGTGAATTTGGTAGCACTTGGTTGGATTTATCATTTAACAGATATGTAAACCCTTCAATTCTGTACGTTTCTGGAAAATTAAATTATTACAGAAAACATGCTAAATTGATCCTACAGGAATAAAATGAAAAATAAAGTTAGGTCAAATCAGCAATCAATTTGAGAGCAACGAAAGGTTAATATAAAGCAAACATACGTGAATCACTGAATCGAAAAAAAAAACGTTTTCACATAGTTATCTTCTATTGCGTACAGAGAGGTGTAATGATGGTACATAAGCATATCAACTTTCAAAGTAATATCTCAAGTGGACAAGAATGAAAATTTTAACAGAGATTCTAAGTCGAAAAGGGCCATTATTCAAATGAAATCTTTGACAGAGTTACCTCTCCTGTCTATATTTTGGGATTATGATGGTAAACAAGTATTCCAAATTTCAAAGTAATATCTCGAAAAGTTCTGTTAAAAAGTGGACTGGTACGAAAAACTTATCTTGAATTCTAATTCGATAAAAGCCCGCCTTATTTTTTTTAAATCATTGAGAGAGTTACTTTCTCTTGCCTTCAGAGGGGGTTAATTATGCAATCAAGTTTTTCAAGTTTCACAGCAATATCTCAAAGAGTTTTGTCAATACGTTGATTTTACCGATATTCAATGTTTTTAAGTAGAAATTAAGGGCATAATTTTAGCAAAACCTTCACATAGTTATGTTCTCTAGTCTCCGGGTGGAGTTGATGATAGTCAATGAGTATTGCAAGTTTCAACGCTTTATCTATAATGGTTTGGAAATAAAGTGGGGTGGCACGAAAAACTTTACCATGTTTAATGCACTTTCTAGGTCGAAAAATGGCCATAATTCTCATAGAAATCTTGACAGAGCTATGTACTCTTGACTGTTAATAGAGGTTATGATGGTAAACAAGTATGGTAAGATTTAAAGCAATACCTCTAATGTTTTTAAATAAGTGGGGTTGTACGAAACACTTAACCAAGGTGTGACACCAACGTCGATGCAAGTAGGATAGCTAAATGTTTCGAAGAACATAAAGGTTACATAAAGGTTTGCCTTATGTAAAATAATTTATATCAAAACTTCCTTCAGCCTTTAGCACCAGACGACATGTATATATTGATCATATTTCTACGTAACCTGCTTGATTCAATAAATAAAAGACAGAGACCGATACATGTCTTAATACATTTTTATTTTGCAATGTCATAAAAGGTGACACTTTAAATTGAAAAGTTATGTTACTTAAATCTGAATTATTAAACAGTCAAAAAACCACGTTTAGATATTCATTTTAATATTGATCGCGCTATAGATTCAATGTTTACATTTGTGCGTGTAAGAAATAAAGAGACATTTTTTTGTAAATCAGATAGCTTTACGAAACGTGTCAACGAATAACAAAGAAAAACTGTATTTTCACGGTATTGGAATTTTCTAACTATATTGAACTTAAGCATGTATCAATTACATAGATCAATGCTAAGATATGAATTTAAACAAGAAGTTGTACCGCTCAAAGTTCGCAGTAAATATTGAATAATATTTATAACTTTCTCGGTGTGCACTTTGTCCGTTACAACTTATAAATAAAGGCATGGTTTTTTTCAAACAGTATAGGGATTACACATCGCGCTCTGACAATGGTAGCTAACAGAATAACCGTTATCGTAAAAGGATTCATAAAGAGGCTAACAAAAGTACACGCTGACAAGTTTATGCATTTTAAAATAGTCAGTCCTCTGCATGTGTTGTTATCTTCGAAACACTGAGAGCTCATGTGACAATTTTACATTACTGATACAAGAATGAACAAGAGAATAGAGGCATTAAGTGTGTATATTCTTCCTAGAAATTATGTTTATAAAAAATATAGACACATAGCAGTCGTAACTGTCTGGTATTAAAGGTCCATTACTAACACCAGATCAAATTTTCTTTTAGATCTGGAATTGTAACAGGGAAATACAGTTTGAAGCTGGCTTCTAAAACTTGACAATAGCCGTGGAGTATTTCTCTGTTTGAAATACTGCTGCAGAAAGAGTGAATGTTTGTGTATTTCCTTAGATTGACCTGGGTGGTCTTTTTGTCCTACTTTCACTTTATTGAATGTTGTAAACAGTCAGAGATATACTTTGCACATCACTGGAAGTAAAGTTCTTCTATTCATAATAGGCATGCTTATTTATGTACAACATATTTACAGCCTCTCTCTGGGAGACTTCTGGAAAAATTACAAAGATATCTAAAAACTGGAAAACCTACTTTCGTTTTTGAAAAGGCAAAATTTAATTTAATAATTCTTTTGTTAAACTCAAATCTTCAACAAAATAAGGTCACATTCGATGCAGTATGTCATATTTTTCCATCTGAGAAGACGCCGGTAACGATTCCAGATTTAAAAGAAAATTCGATTTGGTGTTAGTAATGTACCTTTAAAAGTTGTAAACACTGTTAAACAAATCTTAAATAACTATTCGAATAATTATAATATGATATGTAACACAGAAAGTACCTATAAGTCTAAAAATCGACTAACCTGATTCTAAAATTAAACTACATAAATTTTGTGTATCTACCCGGTTTTTATAATTGCGCTCCGTGAATTGTAGCTATGATCCCTCCATTGATATTCTCAAATCTGTATCCTTTATAGAGTTCTAGTATCTTTAAATCTTCTTTTTCCTGACTTTCAGTGGTAAAAATATAAGCTAATTATCCAGTATCAGTAGCCAGCTACTACTTTATCACTTCATAAATGCAGTACTTTTTCTCTACTAAACATGTAAACTTGAAATGACAATATCACAAATTTATCGATGTAATATTATAGTTTGGTTCCCGGCGTCTAAATGTAAAATAAGAAAATGACGTAATGATTTGGTCAGGTAACCCAGATTTTAGATATTTTTTCAAAGCCGACATCATAAGATATATAATGTGTTTATAAATGGTACAACTTACAAATGTATTATTTTGTGGTTTGATCGGATGAGACATTTTCTGATACGTGTATATTAAAAGTTATTTGTGGCGCATGTTGTTGTACTTGTTATGTTATTCGCTTTATTACACGGATGAGCCGGTATAAAGGTGTAACGGTAAATCGGTAGACTTTGAAATCGATAGACATGCTACTCACTACGCATGCGGTACCTGAAAGTACAGGTGAGTGTAGCGTACCAGGGACCCAAACAGTGAATGTTAGATAAATATATATCAATAAGAAGGTAAACAACACAGTTCGCACATAGACCCAGTTTCAGCTTCAATTACTTCATACAGAATAGTGCATATTTATCGAAACTTATTGCATATATAGCCTACGTAATTATATTTTCCGTAAACGTTTACTTCAAGGTCTAAATGCAAACCGTTTTGTAACAGCGACTGATAGTTTCCGAAATTTTTAACATTTTTTGCCAACTCGAATAAATCTCACACATTTCGGGTACGTCTATTTTCCAATGCGCAACCGTCACTGTAGACATACACAAGAACGGCACAACATTGCTGCTTGAGCTCAGTATTCCATAGACATGTATTAGTGATGTGTAACCTAGACTTGGTAAGACCTGGCCGATCGATGCGGTATGGAAACTAGTTTTTCCCATTATTAGTATGGCTGCATGTGTATGTTTACAAAATGTATCAACGAAATAAAATGAATACTGTATTAACGGATCGTATTAAAACTGGGAAGCTTGTGGAAATATTTATCAAATCAATTTCTACGAGCGTCGGTTGTGTAATATTTGGATGACACAAGGCGAGATTGTTTAAAAGCTTGTTAAAAGGGAAGAATTCAGTGTTAGAAATGTGTGTGATTTATTCAGGTTGACGAAAAATGTAAAAAAATCGGAAATTATCAGTCGCTATTTCAAAACGGTTTGCTTTTGGGCCTTGAAGTAAACTTTTACGGAAATGATAAACACTTATGCTATATATGCAATAGGTTTTAATAAATATGCATTATTCTAGATGAAGTAATTAAGGCTGAAAATGAGTCGATGTGTAAACGATGTTGTTTACCTTCTTATTGATCTAGTAACTAGGCTATTTTGAACTAAATATCACTGTATGGGTCACTGGTACGCTACACTCACCTGTGCCTGAAAGGGGCGTTATTATGCTTATACATCAATAGGGCCCATATCAAGTCGTATTGTCCGAAATTGATTCCTGACGGAATCCTGTACATTTTTCTTTTTACTGACTTAATATGAAACAATATGTCACATTCCTAAATATTAGATACATAGTCGTTATGGAAGCGTTGAAAGACAAAATAGACTAAGTGAAAGATGAACAGTAGAAGAAGTTTTTTTTTCGTTCTTGAGTTATTAAAAGACTGAACAGGTTTAATAACTATAAATCTCTATATAATCCATACATAGACCAGTATGTAGTCTTGCTACATCGGTAGACTCTCCCTTTACAATGTGCATCGGTTTACATTTCAGTTAAATCAGAAGACACCCCCGTAACATTCGTTGACATACCAGCTGAATTGTTTTAGACACATCTGTTAAATCAGTAGACTCCCATTTACAACAGAAGACATGTCTGTTTAATCGGTAGACTCACCTGTTAAATCAATAGACACCCATGTTTCATCGGTAGACAAACCTGTTAAATCAGTAAACACACCTGTTATATCAGTAAACATGCCTGCTACATCAGCAGACATGCCTGTTATATTGGTAGTAACATCTATTACATCGGTGTACTCTCTTGTTACATCAGTAGACATGCCTGTTGAATCAGTAGACACCCCCGTTACATCGTTAGACATAGCCTTTAAATCAGTAGAAACACCTGCTAAATTAGTGGACGCCCCCGTTACATCGATAGTCATTCATGTTAATTCAGTAAACATCGCCGTAACATCGGTATACATACTTGTTAAATAAGTAGACACCCTTGTTAAATAAGTAGAAACCCCTGTTACATCAGAAGACGTGCCTGTTTTATCGATAGTCACACCTGTTACATCGGTAGACTCTGCGGTTACATCGGTAGACTCTGCTGCTACATCGATAGACATACCTGTTGAATGAGTAGACACCCCTGTAACATCGGTAGACATTCCTGTTAAATCAGTGACATTGTTACATTGTTGTACATCGGTAGAAATACCTGTTAAATAGGTTGACACGCCTGTTAAATCAGTGGACATCCCCGTTACATCGGTAGACACTCCTGTTAAATAAGTAAACACCCCTGTTACATCAGTAGACATGTATGTTATATTGGTAGTTTCACCTGTTACATCAGTATACTCTCCTTCATGGGTAGACATGCCTGTTTAATCCGCAGGCATACCCGTTTCATCTGTTGACATTCCTGTTATATCAGTAGACACCAGGGTTGCGGTAATCGCATACAGTTATTGCATTCAGGTAAAATCTATTTTCTGAGTAATCATGAGTAACCAGTAATTACCTATAGTCTGAATGCAGTAAACTCCGTATATAACGACTCCGAATATAGCGAAAATCCGGATATTAGGAACAAATTTTCTCTGCCCGAATTTTGTTTTGTTCTTTATTTTATATGAAAATATTATATGGATATAACAAACTCCGGATATAAGAAAAAATATTGAATAGTCCCAAGGAGTTCGTTATAGACGGAGTTTATTGTACAAGTAATTGCATTTAATCGCGTACAGGCTTGACATGTGATGTAATGATGATATCTTTATGATTACATTCTGATAACATTTACATTATACAATTAATTAAAGCCATCAATTTATATTTAAAGTTCAAAATCTTAAATGCTTTTGAAGTGCATTATATAGTTATAGTATTTGTGAAAAGTATTGTCAGTCAAAAAACCAGAAACCACAAAACTGCCCAGCGTATAGATTCTTTACACCGGGCACGTTCAGGAATCAGGTGTGTCTGAGTAAGACTTTCACCTAAACTAAAAATAATTAACATCTTCTGGGGGTGTTGGTCATATGGGAATCCGGTACCAACCATAAAATGCTAGTAATGATAATAGTATATTGTGGTCATTCTTACACTGTGTCTTCAGTTCTTCAATGCATCCTTTACAGCTCTACTAACAGACTATCCATGGCATTTAAAACATACGGGAAGACTTGGGCCATACTGTTAAAACGATAGACAAGCCTAATAAATCGGTACACTTATCGATTCAAAACAAAACAAAACCATACATGGTGCAAGTCCGATTACAGTAGATTCGTCTAAATGTTTTCTTGTTACAGGAAGGGTTATTTAAAAACAATGAAACATCTGGATGTATATTAAATAACCGAAATAGCCGATGTATGCACTAGGTATGTTTTGATTTGAATCGATCCATTAGATACTAAACAAACAATATCGAAATACAGTCGAACTTTTATTTATTGACATAAAGAATGAATTTAAGCAGCAATCAAATATTTGTGTAAGTTTTGGCTAAAATATAAACACCTAGATGAGATTGCGAAGAAATTGCGATTTTTCAAATGTTGACTACTCAAAACAACGAAATTTACATGACTTTTTTCAGTTTTTTTCTAATAAAATTGACATATTACAATAGGACCATGATGGCCTCTGTAACACTCACCTAAGCACCAGTACCCCTTAAGGCTACGTCAGTGTCAATGTCGCGAGGACCCGACTTAAGTACATGTACATCACAGTCCACTTAAACAATATGCGTGTATGGCGTGGTCAGTTTTGACACCAAGAGCATAATTTCAACAATCTTGGTAGAGGTTAAATACACACTTCCACATACCAAATATCTAAGCTCGGAGTATTGCAGGTTTAAAGATGATTTAAATGGTTTCATATTATAAATGTTTGGGCTTGGTCAGATTTGACCTCGGGGGATATTATTTTCATAATCCTAGTAAATGTCCACTGAAATTGTTATATACCAAGTAACATATCACTGGGTCTTGTGGTTTTTAATAACGTAGGGCAATGTAACACAAGTAACCCAAGGGCGTGGACAGTATTGACCCTAGGGCCATAATTTCAACAACCTTGGTATAATCTTTTTTTAGTATTTTCCGATGTAAGTCTACATGTTTAAAAGTTTACAGAATGTTAAAGGTGTAACTACCAATATATCAGTCATGTCTACCGATATAACGCGAAAGACTCTGATTTAACATGTATGTCTACTGTTGTACAAGGGGTGTCTACTGATTAAACAGGTGTGTCCACCGATCTAACAGGGATGCCTAATTATTTAACAGGTGTATCTACCGACTTAACAAGTATGTCTACCGATGTAAAATGGTGTTCTGATCTAACAGGTGTGTCTACCGATTTAGCAGGTATGTCTACCGATGTCACAGGGTGTCTACTGATACAATAGGCATGTTTACCCACTACCGATGTAACGGTAGAGTATTATGATTTAACAGGCATGCTTATCCATGTCATAGGAGATACTACCGATGTAGCAGGTGTGATAACCGACATAACAGGCACGTCTACCAATGTAACAGGATATCAACCGATTTAGCTGGTTTGTCTACCGGTAAAAAAGAATGACTACTGATTAAGCAGGTATGTCTACCGATGAAATAGGGTGTCTACTGATTGAACAGGCATGTTTCCCACTTAACGGGAGAGTATACCGATGTAACTAGTGTGACTACCGATATAACACTCATGTCTACCGATATAACAGGTGTGTCTACCGATTTGACAGGTACGTCTACCGATGTAACGGGGGTGTCTTCTGATATAAATGGCATGTCTTCAGATGTTCCAAGGGTGTCAACCGATTTAATAGGTGTATCTACTGATTTAACAGGTTTATTGACCGATGTAACAGGGTAGTCTACTGATTTAATTGGCATCTTGACCGATGTTACAGGACAATATACAGACGTAAAGATGTTACTATACGCTGGTCTATGTGTGGCTTATATCGAGGTATATAATAATATAACCTGTAAACTCATTTAAAATAGAACTCTTCTTCTTGTTGTCTTTTTTCACACTCTCCACTTTGTGTTTCGACGCTTCCGTAACGACTATGTATTCTATATTTAGGAAAGTGACATATTATGACCAGCGACACGGGAAAATGGGCCTTCGGACAAAATACTTGAAAACTAGCTTTCTTGCATATTTTGAACAAACAATATTTCAATATCAATATTGGAAAATTTCAGTTACCTATGTCCAGCACATACAAAACTACAACATTTTGAAAAAGTATACATAAGGGGTCATTGTTCACTCTAAAAATGACGTCACATACCATACTTTGACGTCAAAACTCACTTCAATTTACATGGGCAGTAACCTATTCCGGTAATCATTCCCTAACAGCATCATTTATTTTTGGTTGCAACATTATATACTCATTCAATATATATCATATCTGGTGAACTATTTCATGTCTTCTTTCCACGATATGCCTTTTTTCATAGGGTATAATAAAAATCATTTCAAATCGCTGTTGCCATAGTAATGGTCTTGGGGGATTTTGAAGCCAATAGTATGTTTCTGTTGAGGAAAATATAGTGGCTATCAGTTCCTGAAAATGGTTTTGCATTTAAAGAGGGTGACAAAAATGTAAATTTTATGGGTTTTTTATCAATTATTGTCGAATAACTTAACAAATGTCCGAAGGTACATTCGCGCGTCGACGGTCATATATTAATTCAGAACAAAAATACAGAAATACGTCTTCAGATGGTCCCTTTTGATGTATTCGCATAATACAGCTCCTTTTAGGTAGTGCATGTAGTACGTAGCATGTCTACCGATTTATCGTTACGGTTTAAGTACTTGAAATATTTCCTTTGGAAAACACCTATTATATATAGTACAGCGTATGACTTAAAGATCCATTACAAAGACCAAATCAAATTTTCTTTTAAATCTGGAATTGAAACAGGGAAATACAGTTTGAAGCTGGCTTCTAATACTTTACAGTGGCGGTGGGGTTCCCTATTTGAAATACTGCTGCAGAAAAACGAGTGAATGTTTTTGCATTTCCTTAGATTGATCTGGGTGGTTTTTTTGTCCTACTTTTCCTTTATTGCATGTTGAAAACAGTCAGAGATATATGTTGCACATCATTGGAAGTAAAGGTCTTTCCACTATAATTCAAAATAGGCATTCTTATTCATATACAACCTATTTACAGCCTCTTTCTGAGAGACTTCTAGAAAATTACAAAGATATTTGAGAACTGGAAAACCTACGTTCGGTTTTGAAAAGGCTAAATATAATTTATGAATTATTTTATTCAACTCAAATTTTCAACACAACATGGTCAAATTCGATGCAGTATGTCATATTTTTCCGTCTGAGAAGACACCTGTTACAATTCCAGATTTAAAAGAAAATTCACTTTGGTCTAAGTAATGGACCTTTAAGATGCTAATCTGGCCTCTAATCCCCGTAAACGGGTAATCATTATCAGATAATTGGGCACTCTTATAATCAATATTATACTAGTTTCATTGGCCTTGTCACATGAGCGATTAAAATCTTTAGTAGTCATATCTTGAGTTTGTACCATAGCATATTTTCTTAACAGTATTAATCATAAAGATTCAATATTTCTTTACATTTAGATCATCAAATTTGTTGTACACTTTGACTTTTAGTTCTGTTTCTATAATTGATATGATATCTATATTTGGTGTTCCTGTAACGCTTTAGTATTATCGGCAGTTTATGAACCTCTGACAAATTTCAAGTTTTCATTACATTAGACATAACTTGCTGAGTAAACATGAAGTCTATTGTGTCGGAGAATTTTTATCAGATTATTTCATACGGGTTTGCCTTTATCACCTTCACATTTTTAATGTCATGACGCTGAAGGACATTTTCATTCCGTGATTTTTTATAAGAAATTTATCTTTCAATGAGCTTGCGGCTGTCATTATTCTCATTGTCGATCTGTATAGAAGACTAGTATTTTTACTAGCGTTTAAGCTACATGTACTTGTAATTTTTCGGTACAGTTATCTCAGTATTTACCTTTACTTTTCAATTTTTTCAGACTGTGTTTCCGTTTACTCTCAGAGGTATGTCCCTTATGTCTTTATGTAGCGGGATTGAGGTTTAGTGGTGTTTTACATTTTATCTAGTTGTCTGACACCTGCAGTAATATACTTAAAGGTCGCAATAGCTTTAGTTATGGATAGTCATTGTCGGTTAGTCACTTGTGTAGTAATTCTCACTAGTCTGGCGCTAAATTTTGATCTGCCCGTTGTTTACCACGGTAGTCAGAGAAAGCAGAATGTGTTTCTGCCAGTTTGAGGTTTTAGCCAGTTTTCTTGGACATTGTGTCAAAGAATACTGTAGAGATGACCTAACGTGTATTATCAGAGTCATTTAGTAACAGCACTTGGGAGTGGAGTTGGTATAGTTTGTATGGTTTTCATTGTTACCATGTACATGTAGATGTTCATCCAATTGATGAAGGTAAATATTGTTTAATGTAATAAATTTATAATTGTATATTTTATTATAAGTAATTCGCATTGTATGAAATACAATTAACAACACTGGTTTTATTATACACTTGTACAAACTGTTTAGGGTATTCCTTAATGAAAGTGGAACCTGTCTCCAGCAGACATTGAGTACTCCGAGCTTGAGTACTAATTGTATGTAATGTTGTATCATAATGATCATGTTAATACTGTACATGGATCTTGAAATCATGAATCAACAAATACTTTAAAACGGTATGAAGTGTGGTCTAAACATTGTGTTATACATTGTACATGAATGAATAATAAAGACATATATTGTGATTACAATATATTTCTCTTTTCTGACTCACATACAATGTATGTTACAAAATGGCACCCAACGTCAAAATTGTACTTCAAACTGGTGGGTGATGTGTTGTGAGCTCTAAACGTTTATTTCTACTGTAAATTGGACTATATTTAGTTGAATTGAAATTCTACTGTATACTTTATTTTGATTTTGAAGAAGTTATATTTACTACTTAGGTAATTGAAACTCCAAAGTGTTTCTTGATGTAAACGTACTTTAAGGACTTTATTTTATAAGTAGTTATATTTACTACTTCAGTAATAGAAACTTCAAGTGTTGCTTGACGAAATTGTATTCTATATCTTACAAGGTATAGATCAGTCAAATCGTTGTCGGATCAGGAAACTGGACTATATTCGTATACGATAACATTTGGCGCCCAACGTAAATAACCCACGTATTTAGAAGTGATAGCACCTTTAAAACGTCCCACATACTTGCATAATCCAATAATTCGAGAACGAATTCTGGTATGTGATAGTGGTATAATATGGCACTTGTACTTCCTTACCATTGAGCTAGCTTTTATGGCGACGTGGTAGAGTTTCTGCTTAGGATACTAGAGGACCCGAGTTCAAATCCAGCTCGGGGCGAAGTATTTTTCACGGTTACATGCATACTGAGCCAAAAAAGAAACTTCCGATTTCTATACATATTTTTAATGTTATAAATAGAAGTTAGCATGTCCAATGCCCTATATAATTATGTTAGGGCGAACGATTATGTGTCAAATAAAAAAACAATCGTAATTCGATTGTACGTATTACACAAAAAAGTAAAAGTTAAAATGGATTTTCTCGTACATACACTGACCATTATAATCCGTGTTTATAAAATCAAACTTTTTTGTCAATAAGAAAAAGAAGTTGAAAACATTTTTTTTATTAAGTTTTCTTTCTTTTTGCTATGCCTAGAATTCCATCGAATTTATGTGAACGTGTCATCGGCTTCATGCTGGTATGGCGACTAATGAGTTTGCTACGGTTGTCGGCAGTTCTAGCTGTGCTATTCGAAACCTTAGGCAACATTTTCAAGCAACAGGGCATACGGAAGATTTACCACGTAGTGGACGTCCGCGGGTCACAACGCCTGGTCAAGACTGCCACATCATAAACACACGACCACGCAATTGTTTACAAACTGCCACTGCCAGTTTTGTTAACACCCCTGATACACATAACATCCGAATATCTGCCCAGACTGTACGCAGTCGTCTGCGCGAGGGTGGTCTACGTGGACGTCGTCCTTATGTTGGATGTGCATTGACGCGACGTCACCGCGTAAATTGTGTTGATTGGGCACGTACACACCATCGCTGGATAAAGCAATAATGGAATAGCGTTCTCTTCTCCAACGAGTCCAGATTTTCCATTCATCAAAGTGATGGCAGGATTCGAACATCTGTGGGATAATTTGGACCATCGTGTTAGACGTAGCCCTATTCCACCGTCGAACATCAATAAACTTACGCACGCCTCAATTCAGGAGTGCCACAACATTCTACAGGCCGTAATCAATACACTAGTCGGTTCTATGCGCCAACGATGCCAGGCAGTACTCAATGCTTAAGGCGACCGTACCCCTACGACCCCTACTACATTTAATAAACCATTTCATCAGTTTTCCGTGAACGTAGAGCGATAAAAATTTACACACAAATTCACATTGTAATACTCTTGGAATACATGTAAAAAAGGTTTTACCCTTATTTTCATATTTACGTACATCTGCACTTAAACACAGAGGGAAGTTACTTATTTTGTTCAGTAGTATCGTAGTTTACTAATTTCCAATACTTGAATACTTAGCCTCTCCGACTGTTTAAATACGCGTTAACTAAGCTACAAAATCCCATTCTTTCTATACTGATATTGAACGTCTATCATTAATAGTAGTAATAGCTCAAGCTTGATGTAATAGTTTTGTCAACTTTTGTAACTGCTAAGCTAATGAACGATTGTTTTTGTTTTATTAGCTCACCTGGCTACGCCAGGGTGAGCTTTTCTGATCGATGATTGTCCGTCGTCCGTCAACATTTTGATTCAAATGACATCTCCTCTGAAACCTCTAGGCCAATGTTGATAAAACTATGCAGGAATGTTCCTTGCATGAAGCTCTACCAAAATGTTCAAAGAATTCCATTTCATGCAGAACTCTGGTTGCTATGGCAACAAATTGGAAAAACTTTAAAAATCTTCTTCTCTGAAACCACAAGGCCTAGAGCTTAGATATTTGGCATGTAGCATTGTCTAGTTGATCTCTACCAAGATTGTTCAAATTATGACCCCCGGGTCAAAATTGACCCCGCACCGGGGGTCACTTAGTTTTGCATAGGAATATATAGTAAAAACTTTAAAAATCTTCTTCTCTGAAACCACAAGGCCTAGAGCTTAGATATTTGGCATGTAGCATTGCCTAATAGACCTCTTTAAAGTTTGTTCAAATTATGCCCCTGGGGTCAAAATTGACCTTGCCCGGGGGGGATCATTTGTTTTACAAAGGCGTATATAGGAAAACTTATTTGGTATATAACATTATCTAGTGATCTTCCACCAGGCAAGTGGACTTGTACCAAGGTGAGCGATATAGGGCCATCTTGGCCCTCTTGTTTGACACATCATAGATCTGTTTTCTATTTAAATCGATATTGTGTGTTAGGATGTCGTTTTTCTTACAGATGCCAGAACAAAAGACAGAGAGTGTGTCGCATATCTGTTAAACTGTACATAATAACGTTTAGTTTTATCGCAACAGAAGTAGATGAAACAAACACATTGTGAAGCTCTTAACATCAAAACTAAGTCCAATTGTCCGTCTACTAATGAAATAAACGGGACTTTGTTGAATGTTTATAAGAATTATATTAACCCATACGACGCGTGTACCTCGGCAAATGCATGTGTTTACTAGGATTGGGAAGATACATATTGTTTTTGTCTGTCTAACCGACTACAATGGTTTTCAATCAATAACGAAATAAACTTGGATGTAGGACGATATAAGTTGGTAAGCTTAGAAGTCATGGCCTATGAAAGAAATCTATTGATTAGCGATTGAGGAGCAGTTGGTAAAAGGTCAAAGTAACAGAGAGTTCCATATTAGAATGGTGCCGACCAATAACTGAAGAAAGGTTGATCTTAGGATAATACACATTTTGTAACTTGGTTGGTTTATTGGTCATGACCCGTGGAAGACTCGATGATTTTTGGATCTGTTGGTAAAAGGGTACCGGGACTTTATTGAAAAATATATTCTGATCAGTAACTGCAGAACGGTTTGCCGTAGGATAATGTAACTGGGTATAATTGTTGGTCATGACATCTGATAGTCCATATTGTTTTTATATCTGTTGGTGAATGATTAAGGGCACCATTGATAAAAAAATAGTTTGTGATCAGAAGCTGCTCGCTCTCAGATAAAGTTCTTCGAACTGTTTTAAAGTAATATATTTTCGGACAAATCATCCAATAAAAAAAGTTCCAGTATACATCGCTGTAAAAAAACTTCTGGTGTAGTTTTAATAATATGCTACAAAAATTGAAACGTTACACACGCACTGTAATGGTACCATAAAATCAAGCGCACCAAGATATTCAACAAATTGTCTCAATTTTTAAGTAGATTGTTACTTGTGTTGTCTATTCCATCTATAACTGTTACATTTTATGTTTTTTATTTATCATCTTTCATCGGAAACTGTAAACATCTCTCTTTTCTTCATATCAATGAAAATATTTCAACATTTCTGCAATATCCATCTCCATGAAACTAATGCGAATACTCACTTCAACGTACCCTGTCTAACAAATAAATATACAGTCATCTCTAAAGGTCCACTCTCGATACACAGCGAAATACAAACCATCGTCATTTATTATTTATAGCATATACAATGACTCCATCTAAAAGGAATGATAAGACAATTTGTCTATATTTAAGATGAAGACTTCCTGAAAATTACAGATGAAAAAGTTTTTTCGACGCGTTTTCTTCATTGCTTTAATAATTCATTAATGGTCTTATTGCTACCTAAATAAAACAAATGTAAAAACAAAAAACTTAAGCTATATGGGATATGCGATTGAATCATGAATATAATAATGATAATCTTCAGAAGACAATGTAATTTATAAAAGTACATAATAATGAATAGAAACTAATGCTCACAACTGTAGGAAAGGGGGGTAAGAATAATTATCCATCTATTTACAGTTCCAAACTTGATAATGTTTGCAATGCAATATGTTTCATTCTATAATTTCATGTCATCAATCATATTAAACTGATGCTCCACAACTCTTTCCTTTTTCTTCTTGGCTTAGAAGCTTTTCTTCGGTTTCAGGTTCACTCTCATTTGTAATACGATTGGTAACATGCCCGGCAACGTCTTCCCCGGAATACTGCAAAGCAAAAGAACTAGTATAATTTAAAAACATGTTTTACGCTATGAAATATGACTTGACAGTCATGCAATGATGATTTTGTTTTTACATGTTTAAAAACATCTTTAAGATAACTTACGCAAATCATTTGTCCTTAAACACCTTTCTTATGACATTTAAATGGTTGCTCTTTAAGGATTAAAGTTTTTCAAACTTACACAATTTAAAGAGTGTTTGATGCAATATTCTCTACTAGTATGTTATCAAATTGTTTCAAATGCGCTAAATATATGAGTTAAAATATAAACATTTGTTGAAGAAGATTTTTAATCGACCAAATGTCTCATTAGTGAACAAAATTTGACGATAACGAATTCCTTAAATAAATCGCTATCTGCCGGATAAATGAAAATTTAATGACACTACAAAAAGTCTTATTGCTATTTTTAACAGTTATTATTGCAAGTTGTACAGTTGAAACTTTGAAATAAATCTACAATTGTGTTCAATAAAATTATAACTTACATATGTGTTATTATTTTAAATTGCACAAAGTCATACCGCGCATTGCAGTTGAGTTTGCCCGTTCGCTATCTTGGCAATCGGTACAGTTATAATCTTACGTCACTCATAGCGCAACTTTGAAACTATTATTAGAGCTAGTTTATAGGTTAACTCCTCCCCATTCAAGGACATTTAGGTGCGAGCGTCCAGCTTCTTTCTCACGTCGTCAATTTGCTCCGCCCAAATACCCGCATGGTAAACTTCACGCATGTATTTTAATGCAAGTGACAAACAGTATTTAATAATGTTAAATATAGGTGTCTTTGCGTATTTTGTAGTGACTTCGAGATATATTATATAGATCTTCTGTTTTATTTAAAATGTTGATTAATATATACTCTTAAAAGAGACCTCTTTCAATCACAGCGATTGAGCTACGGTATCATTGCATTTATTATAAGCGTAGACCGTAAGCTTATGAATTAGAGTACATGTAAATTATGTTCGCAGAACTTTACACACCGGAATTCCATGCTATTATATTTGCAGTAACATGTTATTCTACATAATTCATAATGACGTCTGGTGAACAAAAATATATTGTGATGCATTTTTCATAAAATGCGTTTTTCAGTCTGTTTCTCAACTCGCTTTATCAATTTTGTTTGCCAAAGTGGAATTCAAACAAAATGTCAACGAAAGTAATTAAATTGACGAAAGTATCAATAATTGAGTACATCGATAACTGATTTCGCAGCGTGAAAAATATGTTTGTCTCCGGCAGTACTTGAACTCCTTTATTTCGCAGAGCGCCGCCACAAAAAGCGAGGTCATGCCATGGGTAAGGAAGTCTACTGACATACTAAGAATACTGTACGTACTGACATATTCAGTGCATCTGCCAAAATCTTTACTTGTACGGACGTTGTATTATCATAACCAAGTTCCCTCTCTACTGCCGACAGTGAATTCGACAATTTTCACTTGTGAACAGTGTTTTTACTTTAAAAGCCCTTCAATTTTCGGAGTACGGTCGGGGCGTTGAGTTTAAAAAAAAAATACAAATCAATGAACAGGGTTACTTCGGCCATAAAAATGAAACGGCAGACATGACAGTCAGACCAGTAGATTAATGGCGATTATCTAATTTGGTTCACTTTATCTCATAGATATTTGAATTCTTTTTTATTCCAACCAATATTAAAATCTGTAGATGAGTGTTGGAAACTGCATCCTGACCAATCCAATTTATCGCCCGTAGTCATACATGAGCGAAATGTTGGACACATTACTGCAGAGTTACACGATTACTCAAAACTTTGTAATGACTCTTAACTAGAATTATTTCGGCTTTTTTCACATTTTGAAAAAACAACATTCGACGCATGATAAAGAAAACATATTTAAAGAATCTGCGGGAAAACGACAGTCTTAGTAAACATTTTGTTTTGCACTGACCGCTGTGTCGTCAGTGTCATTGAAGTAAAATATATACACAATAATCGTATATATCCTGGATATACTCATGCGTACTAATTTATGTTCAGTGTTATTGTTTTTAAATGGCTATCCAAATAGTCATAACTATGATAATCATTAGTTTTAATCGTTATATGACATATGATTAACTCACACATGCACGCGAGTCGGTAAAATCACAAGAAGCTCTCGGAAAGTCAACATTTAATGTACATTTGTACATATATATCAGAACTTGGTAGAGTGCTAGTCTAACTATTTCGACTTCGAAGGCAAACCGATTTTATAGGCTGATATTTTCAAGTTGTTCACCTTCTAGTTATAAATATCAGATCTGTGAAAGGGGTCACACTGAAACGCCAAATTAATTAGGCTATTGGAGTGCTGCTGTATGTCCAACCCATAGTACAGAGGGGGTCCGACATGTCTGACACGGGACTTTCTGCTGTCAGACAAGCGGCCTTTCTGTCCCGGATACCGGTTGTCCGCAGGCTAGCCGAAATGTTGAGGGCAAAAAATTAAAACGAATAAATATTGTACGAAAGTCCTGTTTTACCTAGCCCAGACATTTTAGATCTATTTGCAGTATTGGGATAACATTTTAATCTTGCTTACTTTAAAAGTGCGCTGTTAATGTGTTTTATTTTTATTTGTATGCACATGTATTACCTCTTGGAGTAGCCTCAATATTTCGACTGCAAGACAGAAAAATTTTACAAACTGATATTACATCTAGTCTGCCTTTGCGAAGGGCGGCCATCGTATGTAGCAAAAAGCACTTGGGCTGTTCGTTGAGGTACGCAATAAAACTTCCATAGTCTATTTCATAAAGTTTTGGGAAAGTTTCATCAGTTAGTGTACACCTGGCTCCGCAATTTACCAAATGGCACTTTAATATATACTTTATCCGATACTGCTTCTGTTTTTTTCTTTCCACGTTCGGAACGTGACGTCAGAATCAAATAAAGACTGATCGCATGTGCCCCTATTTGACCTTTTCAATGAAAGAACGGAGGGAGGAGTTAACCGATATCTACATGCTCTATTAATAGTTTCAGATTCGCCTTTGTGTGACGTAAGATTGTAATTGTATTGATTGCTAAAATAGCGAACGGGCAAAGCCAACTGCAACGCGTTGTAGGATGTGCCTTAAAATAAAAGATGTAAGCATCAATTGAATCAAACGCTTATCAAGCAACTTTCTACATGAGGTTGACATTGATAGAATACGATACAAAAATGTATGTGTTTCGTCTGGGACACAAAGTTTTACACTTTTTTAGGATTGCAACGAGTACCAAATTTGATATTCGAGAACTTGATGCCTCTTCCGACCTAGTACTCGGAAAACGATCACTACCGGCAAAATAAGCATATTTTGTTATTATGACTTCAAATTACAAGTCCCGCATAAACAGTTTCTGAAACAAACGCAAAAGGGCACAGTGTAATTTTTATCATACACTTTATTCTAAACAAACCGTAAAAACTACAACCCAATATCATGTTTGATAATTCTAATTCATAGACAATAAATAATAAAGTCGGGCTAACGGGATTTGCCATTAGTTCTTGCGTTGCAGAATGCTTATCCTATAGTTATAATAAGATATACTGAATTAAGCCATTATTTCTTAAAAACTGACCTTTTCTGCCCATTTAAAAATGCATATTTCGATAATGCTCACGAGAGATCCAAGAACAATTCCTGCCACAACGATCAGTAACGCTGTTGAGAAAGTCCGCAAATCAAGAGGAGAAAAATAAGATATATCAATATCAGTATCGTCATGTACCGGAAGTACTGTCTCGTGGCATTTTGACTTGAACCATTTCAGCTCCAGGTCATTTAATTCCCCAACATCTGCAAGTTGTATCAGCCCTGTGCTTATTTCTTCCCTTAGTATCGAATTCTTTTGTAACCCAAACGCAATTTGTTTGACTGCAGATCCTGCATGTACAACAAAAAAGGTCACACGGTTTCTGATTGGCTATATATATAGCTGTTGAACTTTCGAGGATAACAGAGAAGTCCGTATACCGGGTTTCGCCACGCAGATATGCCACTAGTTCCGCCGTTGTATGTAACCTATCGGACATGAAATCTTCAGCCACTTTCTCATATATCTGTTGGTAAACTAGTGATTTGGAACCTTTGAAGAACGAATGTGTTGATCCCGCTGGAAGCATTCCCACTCTTATTTCATCGTTCTTAGCAAGATCTCTGAAAAAGTGTAAGCAAAATGTAAAACAAAACGACATCATATCTTATATCTTGTTCGTTTTCTAGGGGACATCGATATGCAAACTAGTCACATTTCCAACTGTAAATCCAGGTAGATAACGATAGTAACCATGATATACATTTATATACCATTAAACATTTACAAGTACAGTAAACTGACGGAAGTTAAACACATGTGCATGATGCGTTTTCAATTGACATTGAGTATCACCTTCGTATATTACTACATTTAACGACCACCTGTAACTGACCCTTATTTTGTTTGTATTATGTTTACTGGCCAAACAGAAGTTTTAAATGTACATTGTACTTTTTTCAGCTCATATTTACAGAGAATGTGTATGACCTCAAGATCTCGAATGAGTTCAATTATGGACTTGATCGGATAAGTTCTTCCAGAGTTATGGCCCCTGATTAAAAAAATTGCAATATTTAACTATGTTTACAGTCTAGCACCTTCATTTCTTCTTTTATCTTAATCATATCTACAGTGAATGTGTATGGCCATAAGATCTCGGATGAGTTCAATTATGGGCTTGATCGGATTAGTTCTTCTAGAGTTATGGCCCTTGATTTAACAAAAAAATGCAATATATAACTGTGTTTACACTCTATCACCTTCATTTCTTCACTAATCCTAATCATATTTACAGAGAATGTGTATGACCGTAAGATCTCGGATAAGTTCAATTATCGGCTTAATCGGATTAGTTCTTCTAGAGTTATGGCCCTTGAGTTAACAAAAATTGCAATGTTTAACATGTTTACACTCTAGCACCTTAAGTTCTTCACTAGTTCTAATCAGTGTTGATGAAACTCGGCAGGGATGCTCCTTGCATGAAGCTCTACCGAAATTGTTCAAAGAATTCCGTTCCATGTAGAACTCTGGTTGCCATGGCAACAAATAGGAAAAACGTTAAAAATCTTCTTCTCTGAAATCATAAGGCCTAGAGCTTAGATATTTAGCATGTAGTATTACCTAGTAGACCTCTACCAAGATTGTTCAAATATTGTCCCCGGGGTCAAAATTGACCCTGCCCGGGGGGGGGTCACTTGATTTTACATAGGCTTATATAGGAAAAACTTTTAAAATTTTCTTCTCTGAAACCGAAAGGCCTAAAGCTTAGATATTTGGCATTAAGCATTGCCTAGTGGACCTCTACCAAGCTTGTTCAAATATTGTCAGATTTTACCATGGTGTCACTGATTTTCATTTAGACTTATGTTCGAACAAATTTGTGGGGGGTCCCTTGTCTGTATATAGAGTAATAGGAAAAACCTAGCTTCCAGTGACTTCCCCTAGCAACCAGTGACTTCCCCTTGGAACAAGTGACTTCCTTAGCAACCAGTGACTTCTACTAGCAACCAGTAACTTCCTTAGCAACCAGTGACTTCCTTAGCAACCAGTGACTTCCTTAGAAACCAGTGACTTTCCACAGCAAAAAGTAAAATCCTTAGCAACTATTGACTTCCTTAGCAACAATTTAGTTCCTTAGCAACCGGTGACTGCCCCTAGCAACAGTTGATTTCCTAAGCAACCAGTGACTTCCCTAGCAACAAGTGACTTCTTTAGCAACCATTGACTTCCTAAGCAACAATTCAGTCTGCTAGCAACAATTGACTTCCCCTAGCAACCAATGACTTCCCCTAGCAACAAGTGACTTCCTTAGCAACCTTTAACATCATCTTGCCACCAGTGACTTTCTTAGCAACCATTGACATCCTTAGCAACTAGCAACAGTTGTGTTTTGCAATCACTGACTTTCCAGTACTGACCAGAGATTCCCTTAACAACAAGTGACATTTTCTAGCAACCAGTGACTTCCTTATTTAAGTGCACTGGTACTTGGGTGAGCGATATAGGGCCATCATGGCCCTATTCATTATATTTTGTTCTGAATAACATATTACAAAAATAGAACCATATAGTGTAGCCGTGCCGTCAAACCAAATCAGGTAACATTTTCAACAAATTTCCTAAAATTCCTTGTTGATATTCTTTAGGGTTGTTGATTCTAGCATTTAAATTTACATTTCATGTTTTAATATATCATTTTGGAAAAAAAATCTAACGTGAGAGCAGCTTTAAACAGTTTAAAAAATGTTATCAAAATTTAAATTTACCTAAAACTCCTGACTTTCATATATCCGGCAGCTACAGATCGCGGTGGTCCTAGACGAAGATAGTTTGTAAGACATGCAGTATATGATACGATGAAAATAACTGTAAACGCCCACCAAGCAACCACCAGAATTCGAGCTCCTATGGAACGAGGAGCATGAGTGTAGCCTGAATTAAACATTTCAATATTAAAACAACAAAATGTTAATGTAGGTGGTAAAATGGTTTAAGCTATATAGGTAGAAATTAAGCGAATGAATTAACACTTATCGTATTTCTGTTCATGTTTGAGATGATTTCAAATATGGATATCTTATATTTTTTAACAAGGCATATTTTTCAAATTTGCATTGTTCTTTTGGTCAATCAATAATATCTTTTATAAAATATCGTACAAAGTAAAAGCATATTCACTGCTTTCATACAATTGTATAAGTAAGTTTTTGAAGACTTTTGCCTCACATCAAATCTAAAAAATGCCTAAAGAATAAAAAGTATTTTGCATCCAGCAGCAGTTTTACATGAAAACTGTGGAGGTAATGGTGCGAATGGATTACCTTGCCACAAAAGTGTGCTGAACACGAAGAAGTATGTATTTAGACACGTGACTGATTCCCTTTCCCGCGCAGTTGCCTCGTGTTCTCGCCCCATACTTCCCTTTTCATTAGGATTGAAGCGCATGATGATATACAACACCATGCCTGTAACTAGCATAGCCAGTAACGACAATATCCACACCTCATATGTCATCGGAGCTAAAAGCTGTCCAAGATTCTCCGTTATGGATCGCTCCAGTCTTGTCGGCTTCTTCATAAGAATTGAGTGCCCTACAGACTTTACAGGGTAAGAGAAATCAACCGCCTCGGCTCTTTTGGCGGTGACTGTGAGAATTGCTGCCACATCAGCTTTCTGTACCAAAGGAAAGCACTGTGAAGTATGACATGCAATTTGAATATGAATTTTAATACGTTAAAATGCATTGTAGGTTTAAATTGTCTATAATAAAGCCAACAAGTATATATATATATATGTTGCTCATTTAACTAAAATAAAGAAACATTAAGCTTTTGCAGAATATTGGTTATTTATTTAGTAAATGCAATAAATTGGTTCTTTTTTCTGTTAACCCTAATATAACATATTTGAACAGTATAAATAAAAGATCTTGATTCGTGAAAACTTCAGAATTTGGTACACAAACTTTAGTCTCCCGTTTTATCAGTTGCAAATGCTTGTAATGATATCGTACATTTAGTTCAAACAAGATCTAAGTTATCGTCACATAGTGCTTTTTCAACCTCCCTTTTAAGTATTTATGTACAAAGTGCTTCCCTTAGCCGACTCCATTCCAATAAAATATCTTCATCGACGGCTTACCTTCTCAACAAGTTCTCCCATCATGCCGGTCCATGTTCCGTTTGCAAGCATAGAACCATATCGTTGATCTGACGGCTTGTAAATACTGTAATTGTAACCAAGTTTGTCAAGTAAATCTGGGATTAATCCTGTAAACTGTCCTTTATCGTCTTCAAATAAAAAGGGAGGGTCCTGTTAAAAATGAAAATGACATACATGTAGGTAAAACAGCATCACTGTCAAACCTTACTATTAGGGAAGTTGTGAAAATTAGCGTTCTTCTTGGTGGCCATCTTGGATTTCTTACCGTTGTGGAAGAGCCTTTTCATGAAGTTTTTAAATGTGCATACAATTTGCTTTCCAACCATACGTATTACAAATTTGACACGAAGCATTAATATATAGGCTTCAGTTCTCTTGGACGAAAAAGGCTTCTCAAAGATACCAACATCGGTTGCTCCTGAACGTTTTTATCTTTTGCAAAACATACACCGTTATAGAACAAATTTCAATGTTTTAACAATAATTTAATATAAATAAAACACTGACAAAATACGAAAACAAATCTTGCAGTTTGGTCACTTACGTTTAACTAGTATGACTCATATGATTCTATCAAATTAAGCAAATCACCTATCTTCAGTGGAACGTACGCTTACTCATTTACTAGAGTCTATATCCGGTAAATATACCACACAGATAATATTTAAGTATAGATCTAGGACAAATAATTTGACCCATAAATAAATTTAACAATTATTTGAACTTTATATAAAAATAAGCCATATAGTTACACTGATGGTTACGACATGATATAAATTTAAAAGGCGCAATTATCATCCAAATCGGGTAACTTTTCCACGTAACAATACACACAGTGTGTATAATATTTGCCTAAATGTACATAATTAACTTTTTGTTAGATTTATTTTGTAAAACTATGTGCATATAAAATAAACACAAGTTAAAACCATCGTTTGTTTCATTTGAAAACAAATGTGATATGTAATAAAGTTATCATGGAAAAGGCTATGCAATATTTTCAATTTACCCTAAAAAGGTCACGTATTGTAATAAAAGGAATATAGTTAAAGAACTTCTGTTACTTACGGTTACTGCTGCCACCTTTATGGATTTCTTCATCTGAAACACAAAATAGAAATGAGAAAACTTAAGCTATTAAGAAACCTCGTATGGAGAAACATGTTAATCGCAATTACGGAAGTCCAATAGTGCAACACACGTCATTTTGAATGGATCGAAAATTACACAAAAAAACGCTTAAAACCTCGTGATTAATTTGAAATGACTAATTAAGTAATGTAAAATTGATAAAACTGTGTTATATTTACTCTAAAACACTGTTGAATTATACTTTTCTTTAGTTTTCATGTTGTTTATTTACGAAAGAAAAACGTGGTCAGATTTGAAATATCATTTAAGAACACTGACTATGTTATATTTTGTAGCATCAAAAATCAAGGACAATATATTTGTAATATTATTTACGAGAGAATAAAACATACAAAGTGATTATGAGCCTTTTATGATCATCTCTTGGCATAAGAACTGACCAATGAGCTGAAATTATTTAGTAAGCTCCATTGATAGTTTATGTGAGTTAAGCATTATATGGTAAGCTGGCTTGTTTATGAAAGAGAAGGGTCGTGATTCTTTGTCCCAGCATCACTGTTTTTTATGTCACGTGTCTGCGTTGAGTGCGGCTATTATTGAAAAGGACACTTGTCACATGGGGTATAAACGTGATAAACATTAATATTGTTTGGTAAAAGGTATTGGTGGTTATCAAACCAGGCTCGGTTAAAGAGTATGCCTAAAATATATTAAGTATTAATTATGTGAACAAGAGTGTAGCAAAATGTACAAAGCATTTACTTTCAAATAATTCCTTCCAGTAACATACCGTTACAAAAGACAAGTCTGTCTATTCTAGGAAAAGTGAAGTCTCTATACCTTGACATATGAGTGGGGAATACCCTAAAACTAGGAGATTATTTTCTTTGAATGTTTAAATGGGCTAAATTTATGTAAAATATTAAATAAATGCATTTTTCAAGAAGAACATATATTAAAAATGTCTCATTTCTGCACAACATGTCAATATAGCGACCTTTTATGATAAATCGCCATCTACCTTTAAATAAAAAATAAACTGTAAAAGGGAAGTTTAATGGCACCACTACAGCATGTCTTATTTTGCTGATTCTAACATTTATTAGTGTTTTTGGGGGTGGGGGCTAAATCTTATAGAATTGGGGAAGATCTATATTCCTGTCCAGAATTGCAAGCATAACGTAATCCCCAAATTAAGCCAGTTTTCACACGAATGCAGATATCTTGCTAGAAAGAAAACAATATTGTTTAATTTCACCTATATCATGACCGTGTAAATGTAAAAGACCAAGTTGAACACTCTTTGTAGTAGTTTTTCAAACAGAGGATTATTCCGCGGCAATCGTTTTATTTTGTAAGCACTTTTTAATATATATAATATTTTAGTAAGATTACCTTAGATTTATAACTTTAACATGTTGCTTACTGTTTTAAAGTTATTTAGAAATACATCAAAGAATAAAATGTGTCTGCATCTTGGGGGTAAAATTTACAGAGATCATATAGAATCTAGAAGTTGTAATTTTACAGAAATGTCGAGAACTAAATTGTAAGTTAAATAAATTCAGTACTAGTCTACTAGTTTTAGACAAGAAGAAGTTTTATTCTTGCATACCAGATGGGGATATCTGCAGTTTTTACCAGTCCTGAAAATCTCATCTTACACCCCCGTGTAAGACGACTTACGTGCTTACTTGTGACGTAACGTTATAAACAATGTGACGTCACGTTATAAACAATGTGACGTCACTTTCCCATACATAACATCTAAAGAATGTTTGTTTTTATATCAAAATGCATCATTTCGGTAAGTTTGTTTTTAAATATCTATTTCAAAGTGCAAGACGGTATGCAAGAAAAGGTTTCTTCCATGAGATACTTGGTTCAGATGGAAATATCCGTCACTGAGGGTAACTGTTTCGCGGGAACTCGGCAGAGCCTCGTTCCCGCCAAAACAGTTACCCTCAGTGACGGATATTTCGATCTGAACCTCGTGCTCATGTAAGAAACTAATAAGTTTCTATAATAATTGTATAGAATATGTAGGAAATACACTACACCCCCTTGAGGGCCTCATTTCCATACAAAACAGTTTCTAAATTTTCCGTTGTTATAGACTACAACGTTGAAGACTTGTGCCAAACATAATCAAATTCAAAGACGCCATTTCAGAAAAAAGAAGCACTTTTTGAATATCACCATAGATCTATATCCGAGAGGTAATTCTTTTTCTGCATCTTACATTCATATAGAACTCAGAGGCTAAAGGGAATTTTTTTTTAATTTGTATTGAATACCTGGTCCCCACCTCCCATGGGGTGTGATTAGGGCAGGGGGTGTAAGGGATGGATATATGACAGAGTGATCATTGGATTATTTGAGCCAATTACAAGTAAAGTTTGATAAAAAGTTTGCTGATTGAAAACAAAAACATATCTCTATGACATTTCATAAGTATACCTAGCGCAAGGTACAATATTTCATCGCATCCATATATTACACGAGTGTTTTTAGAAAAAACAATCTAACATAAAGTTTTTCTGCAATAAAAAAGGAAACGAGTTTTAATGTCAATTAAGGAGCATGACGTCATGTCTATGACAATTTCTGGCTCGTGAGTTTTACATATTCAGCATACTGCTGATAAGCATCTACCTGACATGGGAAACCGGACTTTCATACGTTTATAACGAAATGTTGTTAAAAATGCCAACAAAACCCGATTTCAAATAGCCATTTTCTCGAGACACTGGTTACATGTATATAAACATTACCTTTGTCACTAAATCCGGAAAAAGAATAACTAACCTGAGATTGTACAACATCACCAAATCCGAAAATCAGTCCAACCCAAACTATACAGAAATTATGAGCTACCATTTTAACAAATTATATATCTTTCCGGAGGAGGGAAATGATTCAGTTACATGTAGCTCACTGAGTTTTTTGTCGATAACTTGCCATTAGGGATTGTGAGGCACCGAGTAAAATCAATAGACAGATATTTCTGTAGCTTTGTCCTATATAGTATTCAAATGAGTCAGTCTGAGATTTCTATTGAGTTACAAAGTAACATGAACGATTATCAGTGTTAGTTTAAATGTAAAATAAAATTTAATGGACATTTTGGTCCGAACTCTAGAAAAAGAAAACGCTACCGCAAATAACATGATAGCCAAGAACATGCGAATGATGTTGTTGAAAGGAATTTTGCTCCTATATCAGATGTTGAATAAGGAAAATAATAGTTCTGTTAATGATGAAATTACTAAGAATAAACAAAACAAAAAAGACATGGTAAATGCAGACATATGATTATCGTGACATGGTCTACTTAAGGGAAATTATTGGTTTATAAATAAAACGCATTTGAGACACAATTAAAGCAAATGGAAGAAGAAAAAAAAAATTCTATGTATGCCAAGAACTTGAGTTTTAAACTGGTAATATATACCTGTTATAAGCGTATCAGAATATACAAAGGCAACTACTTTATGACAAAATAACAGTCAGTTTAGCGACTTTAACCATTCAGATGCACAAATGATCTCGTAAGGTGTTGCTGAAGTTTGAAACCTTTTTAAAATCCAAAGACCTTTAAAAAGTTGCTTTTCTAGCTTTAGGGCTAAGGTTGACTTAACTACACTTTCATCTTTTTGATACTGACTGACCTTTTGTTCTCATTTTATTTCTCTCTTTGCTCTTTCTGAATAGTGTAGTTTATTTGACAACTTGACATTGTAGTATACTGTAGCGTTATAGTTTTTGTCTTATAATGAAAATATTGCGATGATTTTTATGATCACTCTCTCCGTAAACAGCAAATGGATAGAGGCGACTGACACAGACAAGTAAAATGTTCCCGTCAGACTTACAGTCAGTTAGTTAGTGTAGTGATGTATATCTGAATTTTGTCATTGACATTATGCGTATGAACAGTGAAGATATAACATATAAGCATTATATTACATAAAAACAACAACAAATTTTCGCGTTTGTTTCACAGATTCTGAAAAGAAAAGAAACACAACATATACATCGACTATCAAAACAATGTTTTAAAAAATCTGCATTTAAATATTATTTTGTACTTGTTTTTATTCATTTA